>CAIGRT010067903.1:0-11572 GCA_903798405.1 Fraxinus platypoda | reverse complement strand
AATTACAAAGATATAACACCAGTTCTCTCAAATTAATCTATCAATTAGTAAGTTTCAACTACTAAAATATTATTTTGAGACAGAGAACAAAATTAGTCACTATATGTTTTATTAATAAATTATTAAGAATAGATTAGAGCATGTCTGATTATGCTTAAGCAGTTTTCGCGTAGGTAAATGCATAGTTGTCAGACTCAATCCAGATACTAACCCAGGCAATGCAATGAGTCAATGAGTTAGTAGTTCAACTGGTGATCCGATGGTTCAACCGACAGTCAATTCTTATCAAATATATTATTAATTATTTTCATTGAACAATAAAATTTTACCATTTTTCTACCATTAACTAAATTAACCTCATATTATTTTGTTAATTACAGAGCAATATGTATCCCAAATTTCACAAATTCTAAATCATATGTAGTCAAATATGCATTTGAAACAATAAAACAACGATCAGTGATTAAAAAAAAACTACTTTATCTAACAAAGTTCAACAAGATAGCTCCATATGCTTATCTCATTCTACTCAAAGTCATAATTGGATTAATATCATGTAATTAAACTCAACAACAAGCATAATGAATTAATAAAAGCTCAAGCTAAACCTAGCAATACATCTAATTAATGTTCATAATGAAATTGAAACTGGAACTACAAATGTCTCAGTGACCATTTTGGAATTAACCCGACAAAAGCCTATTTCATTCTACTCAAAAGAATTAAAAACGAGATATTTGGCCAATGAGACCTCGCCTTTAAGTCGGTTAATCCAATTACATTCTTGATTCTTTTTCCAATATTCGTTGCTATTTCTCATCACCTCAATCAATCAACTAAACACAACGGTAATTTTCTTATTATAGTCTATTTGAACAATAATAAGAGTTAACAGTGGAAGAAAACATATTTGTATGATTTAGAAAAATTAGCCTTAAGTATAAAATCAAGTTGGTCGAGTTTTTTTTAGCAAAATACATCTGAAAGAGACTGACCCATTCTTCCATTTCTTAAAACTTGAAATTGGAGACTTGTATTTATGGGAGTGATTGAATTGCAAGAGATTGGAGACAGCGGTTGAACTTTTTGATTTTGCAAGAATCCTTAATTATGAATTGTGTTTCAGAATTTGTGAGGACAATGGGGTGGGAAAAGTGGAAAGACAACGAAACATGGGTCAATTAAGACCAGTAGGGTCAAGGAAAAGTGGAACACGAGTTTTATTAAAAATCGGCGGTTCAAACGAATAAATGGCGGGTTGTTTGTTCAGCCATAAATCCATTAAACTCGGACTGGACCTGAGTCCGATTCAATGGTTTTCGGATTGAAACGGTTAGTCCAGTCTGGGTTTTATATCCATGAACAAGTCGCCAGTTACCTATCTTTAAGAGGTGGCTAGGATTCGAATTTACATGTTTGGGAAGCCATTTTTTATGATAATTTTTATTAAATATATTTTTTATCCACACATTTTATTGGACTTTCATTTTATAATTTATTTTCACATATAAACTAAATACTAAATAGGTTTTTATTTAAAAAGTGAAAAACGTTATTGAATAGACAAAATACCATATCGCAATCGAACTATCCGGTTTGATGCAGTTATGTTTAAATAAAAAAATAAATAAAAATTTGTTGCTCTATAAATAACAGTCTCACATAAATTCGTAAAAAATATTGATTTTCAATGAAAAGGGAGGTACATTTAAAAATTACTATAAAAGTAGGTAAATATAAAATTTTAATTTTAATGAAAAATGGTAGTATGTATGAAGATGGAACTTGTCATTTGCATTGAATAAGACATTGTTTTTGATGCTAGAACTTCGTACTATAATTTACATTAATAATTTAGAAACTTTGATAATTGAACCGAACCAAATAAATTGGAACAATTCGATTCAATTATGTTCTGATTTTGGTTTGATTTTATTTCTCAATTCAATCAATTCCTAAATCGAACCGAATCATACCCATCCCTAATTATCCCTATCAATACTTTTAACAAATAATCTTGACCATTAATAGAAGTTAATCTAACTGTTTAAATAGATTTCAATAAAATCTTTCTAAATGGAGTATTGATATTCATCCCCACAAAGGTTAAGCACCTGCTTAGATGGCAAATGCATATTATTAAATGATAGATCCACTTAAATACATTGTCACGTGATTCATTTATAGGATCAATAGCATTATTCTTAAAACCCCAATCCACATACCAATAACATTGATAGTCCCTAGATTTTCTATACCCTCTCTCCCTCTCTATGGTGCGTCCCCCTCTTCTCAAACCAACCCTGGTTACTTGTTATAAAATTGTAGCAAATAATTGGGGCTGGCTCTCGAAGAACGTCTTCTCCTTTTGGCGCAGTTTCTTGCTGGCTCTCAGCCACTTGAAGAGCGTCTTCTCCTTTTTGCAGGGACACCACCATCTCTTGTTGATAGTATACATAATACAAATTTGTCTTGGTGCTTCACCGAACATCAAAATAAAAATTAGCAATTTGATTTACTAATTTATTTCTTCTTCTTGTGGATACCAATAGATAAATCTTTTTGTGAGAATTCAAAACAGTCATGGTGGTCTGTCTGAGAAATGAATTTAATCAGATAAGACTGCTGATGATTGTTTCCGTTAGAATTCCATAAGTAACGCACTAGGGGAATTTGTGTGTGTATAAAAGGTAATTGGAGTGTTGATAGGAATTTTTAAGGTCCAATTAAAATTTATTTAAACTATTAGATTACCTTTATTAGGGTTTTGCTATGAGTACATAAGTGTACCAACAGGTGTGGACACCCGGTGTCATGGCGTAATGCTGCCCTACATATATGTACGTGGATAAATTTCTTATTTTTCTGTGCAATCATGCTGTAGTGTCATAATCATCTTCATCTACGTGATCCTTAACACGATGTCGGCATAGAATTATATTACTGTATCTGATAAAATTCATCTGTCAACCGTGGACATGGATAAGCTGTACCTGGCTATTTGCTGAAAGAGACCACTATCATAACCTCAAAAACCCCGTACCACAACCGGGGGGACCGTATCCATCTGCCGCCATCACGTGTCTCACATAATCCAGAATCTGGATTACCCATCAAAATCTCTCTCTTAACACACCTGTATGTAGTCACACTCCCCAGCATTCTTCTAAGAACTTGAATATTCTCAATCATTCTTGTCTACTCCGAATTTTACCAAAAAATCCAGTAACGTTTTACACAGGAAGTCAAAAAATGGCTACACTACTCACATCTCCAAATTTACATTTTACTCACCATCCCCATTTTTCTTCTTGCTCCTCTTCATCTTCATCTCCTGGTTTATTGTATTTGACTGGTTGTTCTTCTAACTCTCAGCCTTTTGCATTATCTTTTCAAAATTCCAGTTTTCTGAGTTCAGGGTTTAGGTCCCATGAAATTGTGTTCGGCAGAAATAGCACGGGAAAATCAATGGGGGTTCGAATGTCGTGGGACGGTCCTCTCTCTTCGGTCAAATTGATTCTTCAAGGCAAAAACTTAAAGGTATACTCTGTTTTTCAGTTTTAGCTTAAGATATTATCTTTTGATTATTTGCCCGCTGTTAGAAAAGAGAATAGAAGAAGGGAGAAGAGAAAGAATGTTTTGCAGTCCCAATTCTTGATTTCTTCTATATTTATTGGAAAAAGAAAACAATTTCTGGGGTGGACAAAGTAACTAGACCAATTCAGGACTGAACCGATCCATTCTACGAAAAAAATTAATGGTTCCAATTCTTAGAACTGAGAACCATTTGGTTCAGTTCTAGTTCTAGAAGAAAACCAAAAATCAAACTCAATATTTAAATTTTATTATTTCGTACATATTAATAAGTGAATCACAATTTACACCAAAAATTTCAAAATTCAATTGAAAATCAGGACAAAATGTTGTGTACCTTCGATTTCTCATACGGAGATCCTAATTCATTTCTCATTTTCTCTCCTTTTTAATTTATACACCGACTCTGTTGTGAAACAAACTTGAGATGTTGAAATTATACGGCAAATAATAATGAAGTATATGATCAAACAAAATAATAATAAAGACAAGGATATGACAGAAGAATTAATAGATTTTATTGACTCAAGAATAATGGAGAAGAGTGAAAAAATTACAATAAATCTTATAATTCTTGTAATCTATTTTCTCACACCATAAAATTGTATAGAAGAGCTTAATATTTATAGGGAACATGTAGGGGATGTCCAAACTCTCCTAGTAGAATTGTTGATGAAGTAGGATACCAAAAATTCAAGTCGAAAACAAATTACAACTCCCAATGTCTCCCAATGAGCTTCCAAAATAAAAACTTCAACTTAACATAGGACTTCAATAGCATTCCAAACTGAATTCTTCTTGATGTGCACTTCAATTAGAATTCTTCAATTACTTCAACAAGGAATTCGAATCACACCCAAATTCTAACAGACTCTCAAAGGGAGATCAACAACTACCATTTGCCATCTATCGTCGAGCTCAGCTATCATCGTCGCATGGATTTCTAAATTTGAAGCCTCAATATTCAATTCTTCTTCCTCAAATGTTTTTTTTTTTTTCCCGAATCAGTAATGAAACTAAAACTAAAACCAAACCGGAACCAAATTCCTTATCTTTAAAAAACCCATTTGGTTCCATTATAAAAAAACCAAATGGAACCATGGCCACCTTTAATCTCTGGTACAGCGATGAATTGAACAAAGTGATGAAAAAGGATTAGCTAAGCCGACTAAAAGTTTATTGGAAAAATGGTTTAGTTGTTGTTGGTCGAGCGGATGTTTTCCTGTGGAACAACCTTTCACATTATATTCAGATTGTCAGTTCCTTTTTTCCATTTTGCATGAAGTTTGATCTTATACACTTTTTGTTGGTAGTTTGTTGAAAACTTGCCAGATTAATCTTGTTATTATTTTGTGTTACCTCTAAAGAATGATATTTTATCTTTCCCACCTTGTATTTGGAATTTCTTTTGTTTTCTGAGCTATGGAAGATATGAAAACAGAGGTGTTGTGTAAATACAGTTAACGCCAACAGTGCAGAGCCATGTGGAAGAGAAGATGGGTAGGGCAGTTCAAAAGCATAGCCACTTGGTGAGGGAAGTAGATGTTAGACTGTCGGTGCGTGGTGGTGAATTGGGGAAAGGACCCAAAGTTCGTAGATGCGAGGTGTGTGCTCGTGCTTATATATTATTAAAAACGTAAACTTTTGATATCTTTGGGTTGTTTAGTTTGACAGTTTTAACGGGCATTTGTAATTCTAGGTGACTTTGTTTACAAAGAAGCATGGAGTGATTAGGGCAGAGGAGGATGCTGAGTCACTTTATGGGAGTATTGATTTGGTGTCATCTGTTATACAGAGGAAGTTGAGAAAAATTAAGGAGAAAGATTCAGATCATGGTCGCCACATGAAGGGTTTTGATAGGCTAAAGGTTAGGGACCCTGGTGCACAGCTAGCAGTTGATGATTTAGCAGTGGCTCCTCAAGAAGAAGACGAAGAGGATGTCATTGATGAGGTTGTCTCTTCTCCCGATTATTTCTGATTTTTTTTCGTATTTTACTTATTACTTCTTAGTGTTGATTTGTTAAGATTTCTACCGGTATTAAGAAAGGACAATCTGATGAGTCGTTGCATCTCCTTTTCTTTGATGTTAGTGTTAGTTTTGATATTCTCCTCTTCATTGAGAAAAAAAAGGGAAGCTCGCCGTCCCTTTCTCTCCAGCAAAAAAAGAAAAGAAGTGAATGAAACAAGTACCCATCTTTTTTAAGATAGTTGACTAACACTATGTTTTGTAAGGTAGATTAGATAGTACCGAACAATATTAAAAGAGAATCAAATGTACAATTAATTGCCAGTATCTCATATATCATCTTGCTTTTCACTTTTCAGATTGTTCGCACTAAATATATCAATATGCCACCATTAACTGTTGCTGAGGCAATCGAGCAGCTTGAAAATGTTGATCACGACTTCTATGGTTTTCGGAATGAGGAAACTGGTATGAACTCGCGCTGCTTTGGTTATGCTTATTGTTCTAATCCTGCAGCCATATAATCGTCATTTTGTGTGCTGCTGCTGCAGGTGAGATTAACATATTGTATAAAAGGAAAGCTGGAGGCTATGGACTTATTATTCCAAAAGAAAATGGTAATATAGAGGAATTGAAGCCCGTCATGTCTGGGTCGCTCGAGAAACATAATTGACAGAATCCAAATAATGTTAAGAGACTGTTGGGAGGTCAGTGTACTTCATTGTATCTTAAATCTGGCATTTTTTTCTAATATTTGAGTTGATACGATGTATTTTGTCTAAGAACACCGATCAATGGCATGTAAGAAAAACTCCGTTCGACTTTGGAGCTGAGGCGAATGGAACTCTTGTAGCCGACTTGAAATTAATTGAGAATTAAGTTTAATTTGATAGTCCTCGTAAGAAATCATAGTATCATGTAGATCACTTTAAAGAAATCATTTCTATTTGATTGAAGAAAGATGCAGCATTTGCCGTGCTTTAACGTAATAGTGTACGTCCAGAAGTCCAAAGTAAGCGTGAGGTGCAGGATGCCGTATTGTGATGTAATTTGACTGCTGAATGTGGTATCAAGATTCGCTTGAGTTATCAATATATCCGTTACGTCAAATGGATTGAAAGGTGAGACGTTGTTATGTCGATGTTGGTTACTCTGTACAAAAGTCTTATTTGTGAGTAGCTACTCTTCCGTGTTAAGATAATATAATATTTGTGTTCAACTTTAAATCATACAATTTCTTCTCTTAATCATATGTTTCAACACATTCTACCAGAGAATGGAAAAAATATCCCATTTTGAAAAATATAAGCTAAAAGCATAAAAATAAGCTAACTGTACGTAAAATACCTCCTTATTAATTCATATTCATTTAAATAGAGTACAACACAGGATTTCCTTCATGTTAATTTTGATAAGATGGAGGCTAAAAGGCCTAAAACAATAAGATGGTGGACAGTACAAACTTAATTTATTGTTTACCAAACAAGTTCTGGAAACTCGCTTCTTACTGATATAGGAATTCTTACTTGATGCACACCATCAGTCCAAGTCAAGCTCCCAAAGTAATATTTGGTGGTAACCTGGTGCCGTGTAGAGATGGTAACTGTGAAGGAAATCTTCTTAATCTTAGGACTGAATATCAAATAATCAGGTTTAACCACTACACTAATTCCTGGAGGAGGCCTAATTATAGCTTTATATTCAGAATTTATGGCTCCAACATTTGTAACAGTTCTGGTGAGAGTAATTGGATCGTTCAGATTTGGAATGGTTATGGAAGGAAGATTCAAATCGAGAACAGAAGTAATTGTACTTGAACAAGATTTGACTCTTTGAGTGAGGTGATTAATGGCAGTTTTATCATAATCCATGGAACAGAGATAATGTGTGTAATCTTCAATTCCCAGGTCATACACAAGGCCTGGATCTCTTGCCCTGTTAGGATTAACAAGCCCCCCTCCAAAATCAAATGGATCAGCTATTCTGGTTACGTCTCCCTCAGCCAGAATTGGTTCTCCCGAATAAGGATCGGTTCTCCAGGCTGCAAAACGTTATTGACATGTCACTCATTTATGAAAAAACTGTGCACGTGTCAATCTTTTGATGAAATGCTACCTGTAGAAACGAGTGCCGATCTTATAGCAGCCGGAGACCAATCTGGATGCAAAGACTTGAGTAACGCAACAATTCCTGATACATGAGGAGCAGCCATTGATGTTCCAGATAAGAATGCGTATCCATTTATTGCGCTTGAACTTGGAGGAATTGCTGCTAGTATATCAGCTCCTGGGGCTGCTATATCCGGCTGCCTCGTGCAAAACCCAAATGTAGTGTTCTAGTCAATCTTTGATGAAAAAATGAAGTCGACATGCAAGTGAGGGGTACCTTAAGGAGGTTTAAGCTAAAAATTTCATGTGGCCATTAGTTATAAGGATACCTTAAGGATTGCAGGGGAAAGAGAATTGGGACCCCGCGACGAGAACATTGCCACAGAGGTTGTTGCACGGTTGCCTATGTAAGTTTTTGATGGTATAAGTCGAACTTTTGGGTCCCTACACAATTCACAATACACATTTTTCATACGACGAAAATGAAAATTAGGATGAAAAAGTGGGAAATCTCATCTGTACCTGGTCGAACGGAAATAATTAAGAACTTGAGTTCCGACATCAAAACTCACAAAAATGAAAGGGACACCTGCGTATTGACATAGGTTTCGAGTAGGATTGCTGGCAACAATCATCCCCAAGGCCCCAGCCCTGAAAACATTTATCGTAGCTGAGGCTAGCCCCTGACCATCACTGATTGTGAAGCACAACACTACCTTGCCAGCCACCCAAGTATCATTTGACGACAGAGATTCACAACGGCTACAAAAAAAGAGAGTCAAAAACATCGTATGCATATTTGGTGTGTAGTACCATATATATATAATAGTACAAGAAAACAGTTTCCTTAAATCATATTCGGCCCCTGTTTGACAACCATTATTTGAAAATTCTTTTTTCTACTCGTTCATTTTCAACCATACATTTACACATTATTCTGTAAGTAAACCCAAAATGTTCCCTACTTTTTAACGACACATTCTTCTAAAAGTCTCTATTCAAAATATTGTTTTTCCCAAATAATGGCTGTCAATCAGGGGCACTGCTGTCATTTGGATCATGTAACAATGGTGTAAGATTCTTACTTTTGATCTTCAAGTTCTGTGCTCTCTCTGTAAATCAACTTTACAAACCCGTTATCCTTTCCGTAAAACATGGCTTGACCCTTCCAGCAATTTTAATAATTTACATTAGTCGAATCGTAGTACATCGAGTTAAATGCATTGGTCGCTGTCAAATTTCAGCTAAATGTTCCGTGACCACCTGGGTTTTCAAACCCCAAGTATATCCATGTCAAGAGCTAAAAAGAATCTTAAATAACTTACCATTAAGGTCCTGTTGTTTCCTAGCATGATAGGTGTGGGAAATGATCTATCCATAATACTAGCAGCAACCGTTATAACCCAGGGTGCAACATCCTCAACCGTTTGCGCAGTTGGCCCTGAATTTCCTGCTGAACAAACAACTGTTATTCCATTTGCTACAGCATGAAACGAACCATAGTAAATTATGTCACGCTTGTCGATTTCAGGGTATAAAGGTATGTCGAAGCCCAGTGACAATGACAAAACATCGACCCCATCATGAATTGCTTCGTCGAAAGCTTTGAGAATGTCAGCAGATGTCCCTGTTTCGTTCCAAAGCACTTTATATATGGCCAGACGAGCATGAGGTGCCCCCCCACGAGCAGTCCCATAAGCAAGTCCTCCAAAACTCACGTTATGCACGAACGAGCCGCCTGCAGTACTGGCCGTGTGTGTGCCATGTCCATCTGCATCTCTTGCTGATAAGTGCTCGTCGAATTCGGTTGCATTGAAAGGTTCTCCAAGTGCTGCTTGAAGGCCATCATAGAAGAAACGAGCGCCTATTAATTTCCGATTGCAGTTTTTTGCTGGATCAAAGAGTTCGCCCTTTTGACAAAAACCTTTCCACTTTGATGGAATCGGCCCTAAACCTTCGTCATTGAAAGATTCTGATTCTGGCCATACTCCTGCAAATTGTTTATGCATGTTACTTGGTAATACATGGGATATGGCACAATTATAACTTTTTTAAATTTAATACTGTTGTCCAGTCAAATATGCACGGACCTGTATCAAAGACGCCAATTATGGCATCCTCCCCTAATTTTGTCTCGTGCAGGAGATTTGTGGGTGAGGAAGATGAGAGGCCAAGGTAGTCCCAACTCCTTGTTGTTTTCCGCTTATAGAAACGATTCGGGATAACACGAACCACGCCGGGGAAATCTATAATGGAAGGAAAATTTTGACCAGATTAGAAGCAAGAGAAGAAGATATTACATTACAAACTAAGTATTAATAATGGTGTTTGAATCGCTTGCCAGCTTTACTTTCAATCTTTGTAACGGTTTCATGCCGTTGTGTATTTACAAAGTGATCCCACCGTTAATTTACGTCGTGTATGTTTGGCATGCAATATTGTGCAAAACTGAATAAGAGAAGGTATAATGAATGACATTTTAGCTTTTTTTTGTTCCTTAATACTGTCAAATGTTATCCAGTCCTTTAGACCAAACAACCTCTTATTTTTTAAAACTTATCCATCATTTGCAATGCGCTAAATCCCCTCATCAAGAAAAGGAGTATATATAGTAGTATAAGCTTAATATTTCATCAACATGTCAGATTCCCTTCAAAAGAACTGAACATGGAATTGAAAAGAAAAAATAATATTAAATGTGTGTGCTAAACAGCCCTGTGAAAGATCAGTTGGACGAGTTTACGAGGTCATCCTTGACTCAGAGATAAGAGATCTTTCGAGTCTTAAGAATGAGCAAGAAGCTCGACAGATCAACCTCAATCAATTCCTATGCAACAACTGGTTTCGTAAGAAATTCGTGTAAGTTACCTGCAATATTTTGGGCTTGAGAATCTGTCAACTTGGCTGCAAACCCAGAGAATCCATGTCTGTAACTGTATATCATCGAATCGAGTGATGCTTCTCTACTGCAACAATATGAAAGATTGAATGAAAAATTCAATTATCTTGTCCATTTTCATTTTAATTAACTGATAAACAGAGACAGGAAACCAAAAATTCTATATGGTATCTAAATTCTAAAATCCATGTGGTACCTTCCCAGAACTGAAGAAAGCAAATCATGATGGCTAGATGTTACAAGCTCCACATCATCGTGCTGCCTTTCTCCCATATAAATAATATGAACCTGTTTATTTATCCCATAAATTCATTCGTTAATCGAAGTACTGATGAATTAAATCAAGAAACAGTAAAATGTTTTTTTATATAGATAACATGAATGCAACGCGATATATAGATATAGATTATTGGCCTACTGACTTTGCTTTCAACATTCGCCTGAGTTCGAAAAATATCTGCTACAAATAGGAGAGCCAAAAAAATCAGATGGATCGAAAGGAAAGACATGTTGGTTATTCTAAACAGAAGCCTCAATTGTTTGTACAAGTGAGTAGCTGATCGATCACAGGTATTTATACTAGTAATTCCTACAGGCATCATATTTATGTCCACATTTATCCATAAACAAAGATCGAGTCTTCATATTCATCCTAATAGAAAAAGTGAAAAACGCGAGTTCGACCCTAACAATACCTAGAGGGGGGGTGAATAGGTATAAAATGCGGAATTAAAATATTTTACGAATTAAACAGCAACAAGTCACTTTTTAATTCTAATCTAGATGGTTAGACAATCATGTCAATTTATCCTAAGTTGAATTACCGCAGTTGTATAATAAACAGTGAATAGTAAAGCAGTAAATCAAACACCAGAATGATCACGAAGAAACCCAACTGAGAAAAACTCCGGGCACTTTGTCAGTCAAAGAGCTACTATAAACTGTCAATTAACTTATAGACCACCAGCAAAGTTGACGACACAAACTTTCTGATCTCCTGTCTGA
>CAIGRT010067891.1:0-14064 GCA_903798405.1 Fraxinus platypoda | reverse complement strand
CAGTTTCGAAGACCACTACCCTCTTTCAACAGTAAACCAGAAACAACAAGAGTAATGCTAGTGGTACATCAAGGTTTACATCGGGGTGTACACCCCCCTCACATGGGGGGTGGGGTCCACTCGAATAAAAAAATATTATTCGAGTGGATCCCACCCCCCATGTGAGAGGGGTGTAGACCTTGATGTATAGATCTTGATGTACAAGTAGAAATATCCTTGTATTTAATTAAATCTATCGGTTAATAACATGCAGTTGACATGTTTTCCAAATTTGTATTGTGAATGTTACAAACTGTAAAATTTGGGGCATACCAAAGCGATCAACTATGATTGATATCACTTTTGAGGTATAAATTGTTTTTCTTTTTCACTATTTTTTATAATTATACTTTTTTGCATCGTGAAAACAATACGAGTGGTTGAGACGAAAGAAGACATAAGGAAAGTCAAAATGGTGTCGGTCACAGACTCGTAAAAGAAGGGTCATTATCAAAAATATGACAACAGAACAAGGATAATATAGGAAGTTAACAATTTCTCCGTACACTCAACTAAGCACATGGTACTATTACAGTAATCGAGTGCTAATCTATAATTCCCGCGGCATTTAACGCGGAGTTGGTTTTGGCTTTTGCCCCCCTCACCCCACTATCTCTCCCACTCTCTCTCTCTCACACACACACACACACAGAGTTGAATAGTTGATTATTACTTGATGAAGATCAAAATGATAGCATTATTTGTTTGACAAATCACAGTATGTATGCATGTTTGTGAAGTTCAACTGGAAGATAAAGCTTGAAATGAAGCAGAACTTGATCAATTGATTCTTCAGAGGTAAATTAACGTTTGAATTATCTGAGTAGTAGAAGAAGAAGAAGCTGAATCAGAGATGAGAACTTTCTTCAAGAAGAAGAAGCGAAAATCAAATCACGGAATATGAAGTTTTATATTTCGACGACTGGATTAAAGAGAGTGAGTATATCGTGTGGTGCCGCCGGTGGAAGTTTTTGGCAGATTATGAAGGGCAAGAATTCACCGCACAAGGCGGTTAATCGCCGGATTTGTCATCGAACGGTGGTTATGCCGGCGATCTTGTTGATTGGATTAATTTTACCTTTTCTCTTCGTTCGAATTGCTTTTCTTGTTCTTGAATCCGCCACCGTTTGCTCTTCCTCCATAGGTAATTTTGAGCGTGTTTGGCTCAGCTTATATCCAAGTGTTTTTTTTTTGCTAATTTTCTGGTAATGCTTTAATTTTGCTTCGTGTGTTGTATATATTTGTATATTTAAACGTATTTACTTGATTCTGCAGAATGCATAAAATGGAAGTTTTTCGGCGGGAGCAATGCAACTCTAGTAAGTAATTTTATTTACGGAATGCCAAAATTACCCTTTCCAGTTCTTTTGCAAAGTAGAGACTCTTCAATCTTAAGTTTAAACTTCTATTGATCAATAGGGGCATCTTGTATTCTGAGTTAAAAAATATAAATTTTTGTCATAATATACATCAGTGGATTTACACATATCTCGGGATTGTCGGTGATAACCTTCACTAGATGCAAGTTTTATGTTTTCCTAGTCCCACGCGATCATAGTCTAATCCTTTTCTATCAAGCACGATAGTTTTGTTACTTTCAAGATGTCAGATGAACTGAAATTGACCATTTTATCTGACAGTAAAATTGAACTGAAATTGAAATTTCCCAGTGTTAATTTTGTTATCATGCCAATATAAATGTAGGTAACCAAATAGAAAGAAAGAAAATGATGGGTTGGAGATAATGCTTTCAAGTGTCTTCCACTTGACTTGATGACGTTAATAGTTTGTGGGCAGTTGTCAATTCTATTTCTGTCATGCGTCAACACGGTTTTTAGAAATTCTACGTTGTAGATAATGTCTGATGACACGATTTTACTTGTTTTGTCTGATGGCTGATGCTGATGATGTTTTTGGATGCTGTGAAAAAAGCTCAGAGAAGAGTTGACAAGGGCCTTGCTGGAAGCAACTAATTCTGTTGATGATGAGAGTGGAATTACAACAGCAGAGGGCTCAAATTCACTATTGTCTTTCGAGGATCTTGTGAGGGACATGATGTCAAACAAGCAGGACATTAAAAACTTCGCATTCAAGACCAAAGCCATCGTAAGTGGATCTGTACTATGTAGTTCCAAGTAGCAACTATAATTTTCCAACCACTTATTACACGTCTTCAACTATCCTATCCGTTATGAACTGAAATGCTCTAATACCAATTTGTTGTGAAAAAATAAAAGATTATAGCCATAATATGAATTAAAGATCACAAGAACAATGTAATTTTGC
This sequence comes from Fraxinus platypoda, assembly GCA_903798405.1. Classification (NCBI taxonomy): domain Eukaryota; kingdom Viridiplantae; phylum Streptophyta; class Magnoliopsida; order Lamiales; family Oleaceae; genus Fraxinus; species Fraxinus platypoda. The sequence goes on along the minus strand of CAIGRT010067891.1, from coordinate 11,739 downwards.
AGAGAATGTAAATTTTATTATAATATGGAGAAATAATACAAAAAATTTATGTTTATGATTTGTCTAACTTAATTTGAAATAAAATGAAGAGCTAAATATATATATGAAACAAATAGGGGACGTCCAAATCATTATAGTAGAGTTGTAGTTGAAGTAAAATGTCAAAAAAAGAGTTCAAAACTGAAAAGAAGACCAAAACAGTTCAAGGAGGCAATACAGGTGGCGTCGCGGCGCCCACACTCTTGTCCTTTTACTTCAAAAACTTGATTTTCTTCATCCCAAAGTCTTCTTTAAGTCCAAACAAATCTCTACTCCCAATGGGCTTCTAAGTAGAACTATAAATAGAATTCGTTAAGTAAATTTGAATATGATTTCACAATAGCATTCCAAATAGAATTATTCTTAATGTGCACTTTAATTAGAACTCTCAGTTATCTTCAACAAAGAATTCGGGTCACAACCAAATTCTAATAATCTCCATCTTGACACGAATTCCACTGTAATGAACAAAATTTCAAAAGTTCTTCACCTGGAGACAAATTCCACTACTAGGAATAAACTTGAATTCTTTAATAAAAACACAAACGAACTTCTGCATCAACAATTCCAACGGGAAATACTCTCCATGTCTTCTACCCCAACTAAGAGCAAAAGTGATCTAATGACCACCACACAAGGTTGAAACAAGCCTGTAACATAATCACAACCGAATGGATCAAAAGAAGAATCTTGGCTAGAATCAACACCCTTAATCGCATTCAAATTATCAACAAAATAGCAGAATTGTACCTATGTGAACCTTATGGCCAAAAATGGTCTATTTCTAGCAAATAAATACGATGACACCATCAATATGGTGACAAGACGGATTTACCCATATCTTCAAAATTCAAATGAGATGTATTCTTAAACGAAGACCCCAAATTAGACTCCAACGGTACAGAAGACAATTCTCAAATCCATATGAGTTCTTATAATATGCTGATTACTCGAAGATTTTGTATCACCTTGCAAGATATATAAATGGGATTTTATATGTCCCATCAGCACAGCACGGGCTCCTTTGATAACTTTCAAAACTCCACCTTCAACGGTATATCTGTATCCTTTTGAATCAAGAGTACTTAAAGAGATAAAAATTTTATTCAGGAACGTGTCTCTCTGCATTAAGTGTTTTAATCGTCCCATCAAATATCTTTATTCTTACCCGACCAATACCAGCTATTCGACAAGGTGTATTATTACCGGACATCACAACACCTTTTGAAACTACTTCATATGCTGAAAACAATTCCCTATTGGGTGACATATGACAAGTGTAAACTGTATCAAGAATCCAAACCTCATCAGGTTTGGAGTTGTAGTCAAACATAAGTAGAAGCTCTCCATTACCGCTAGGATTTTTTGCAATACTTGTTTCTCCTGAAGTTTCTGATTGTTGATTTGCAGTTGACCTTGATTTATTTTGCAACTTCTAACAATCGTTTACCAAGTGCCATTTTTTCTTGCAATAATTACAAAATTTGAAGTTAGATTTTACTTGCCCCTTGAACGGCCACCATGGACAATGAGTTCATCTCCATGATCTCCAGATGCTACAAGATGCTTAACCTTCTCCTCTGAATATAGAGTATCGTAGACTTCTTTGATGGTGAGAGTATCATAACTATATAGAATCATGTCTCTAAAAGACATGTATGAGTTTGACAATGAATACAATAAAATCAATCCCAAGTCTTCTTCATCATATTTGACCTCCAAGATCTCTAAATCAACGACGATTTCTTTAAAAGCAGCTAAGTGATCCTCAAGAGATGTACCTTATGTTATACGATGAGAATATAGACGTTACTTTATATGCAATTTGTTAGTAAGACTCTTCGTCATGCATAATTGCTTCAATTTTAATCATAAAGCAACTGCTGACTTTTCCTTCAAAACGTTATGAAGAATATTATTTGAAAGATGGAGATATATTTGAGATAGAGCCTTACGATCCTTCCGTTGTTTCTCCTTCATAGTCCAAGTTATGGGCATCTTGTCAAATACCAACAAAGCATCGTCCAAATCCATCTGAGTAAGTACTGCTCGTATCTTCACTTGCCACAAGAAGAATCTTGTATTGCGATCTAATAGCAGAATATCATACTTTATTGTTGCCATCACGAAAAACCTCGATCTTCCCAAGAATTTCAACAACAAAAGCTTTAATACCAATTGTTATGGACTGAAATGCTCTAATACTAGTTTGTTGTGAGAAAGTAAGAGATTATAGCCACAATAAGAAATAAAGATCACAAGAACACAAGAAAAATGTAGCGTTCGACAGTTTTCTTCACGCCCACTCTTAGGTTCTTTTACTCCAAAAACTTGATTTTCTTCGTCCCAAAGTCCTCTTCAATTCTAACACAAATTTCTACTCCCAGTGGGCTTCCAAGTTGAACTTCAATTAGAATTCGCCAAGTAAACTTGAATAGGATTTCACAGTAGCATTCCAAATAGAATTCTTCTTATTGTGCACTTTAATTAGAATCCTCAATTATTTTCAACAAAGAATTATGATCACACCCAAATTCTAACATATCCTTATTTGCTTTTTAATCTGGATTACTTTCTAGTCGCCTACTTATAATAATTGTTTGACGAGGACTTAATTCTCCTTTGTAACATTTTAAAATTTTAGATAAGTTAGTGTTCCAACATACTATTTTACCACCTAGAGTTAGGTTCTTGGGAATATATTAGGCCATTATCATTTTGCTCGCGTAATTACCTATGCTCAAGAAGAAATTAAGAAGTCAAGGCCCTGAAAATGAGAGGTAGATTCTGTTGAGAATAGAGACCCTAATTTTATATCATCAAGAGCAATAATGAAAAGAAGTTTACAAAAGAAAAATCCTATGCCCTATTTTCTCTAATCTCTTTCTTTTTTATGATGGTTATAAAATCCTGATGACGGCTTGTATTTTATATAAAAAAAAAAAAAAGGGGAAAAGCTGAAATAATAAATATGAAATTCTGAAACTATCCTTCATGAAACTTTGATCTGGGGGCTCTACCCCCGCACCCCTGAGAGGAGAGTCTTCTTGCTCCCCTTTCAAACTCCACGATGACCTTAATACGAAGGTCGATCTGTATACAGACTCCACACAACGACAATAATAGGCTCCGCAACTCAACAAATTCTGTATTCTACCAAATAGCTACACAATTAATGATGTTACGCCTTTTGTAAATATAGTAAGCCAAATGATGGGCTACCTGATCCAAGTGAAATAATATATATATATTTGTGTTAGTTAGGCAGCTTCCATTACTCTGAGTTAACAGCTTATATGTTGAGCAGCACACCGATATGGTAGTTTACATGTACGAATGGAAGGCCATCATTGGCAAATTTTGAAGATGTATCAAATTTATTATCATGTTGCAATTATGGGAATTAAGCTGATAGTTTTGGAAATGTTTTTTCAATGACTTTCAAAACACACCTTTTTCTTTTTATGGTTATAGGTCTCTACAGTGAATAATACTGAAGAACCTTTCTTATTCATGTGCTAAATTTGTTGTTGCTTTTTCGATACTATCTTTGACATTCATCATTATTAGATGACATATTTGAAAGCTCTGATACTTAATTTTGCCATTTTTCGTAAGTGTCGATTGCTTGCCTTCACAGCTATGTGTCCAGAACAAGATATAAAGTATGCGCTACGATAAAGGTATCATGATGGCTGAGTGCTACTTTTTCAAAAGTGCCCTCTATCATATTTGAAATTATGTTTGAATCACTTTTAATAACTCTTTATTTTCTCGTAGTTCAGAAAATTAGTTTTTGCTCTATAGGATAAAATGGTTGCTTCAGTAATTATCCTCAATCAAACTATAACAGATTATTCCTTTTTTCCTTTTCTTTTGAAATTCAACTGCTAATCACAATGGACATTAAATTAAAGCAAACTTCTTTATTCTCTATGCAGATCTTGAAGATGGAACACATTGTACAAACGGCTAAACGTCGTGAATCAATTTACTGGCATTTAGCTTCCCATGGTGTACCTAAATGCATGCATTGCCTTTCCCTCAAGTTGGCTGAAGAATATGCTATAAATGCTGTAGCTCGTTCTCGCTTACCTCCACCTGAATTTGTCTCTCGCCTTACTGACCCTTCCTTTTACCACGTTGTTCTTCTAACCGACAATGTCCTTGCTGCCTCGGTTGTCATATCTTCTACTATAAACACCTCTCCCAATCCTGAAAAATTGGTATTTCATGTGGTCACTGATAAGAAAACATACACTTCAATGCATGCCTGGTTTGCTGTAAAGACAATCGATTCTGCTGTTGTTGAAGTCAAGGGATTGCATCAATATGATTGGTCTCATGAAATAAATGTTGGAGTTAAGCAGCTGTTAGAGATTCATCACCAGATTCAGAATAACATGTACAGAAATTTGAAGGAGGAAGGTTTTGTATACGAGCAAGAGCATGATCACAAATTAGAAGCTCTAAGCCCCAGCTGCATCTCCCTTCTGAATCACCTCCGCATTTATCTCCCTGAGGTAATTTCTCAACTAAGGTTATTCTGGACAGGTCGTGAGTGGGATATTCAATTTGAACTTGATTTTATTTTATTTTATTTTTGTAAAAAATCTTATTTCCATGGATTTCACAGCTGTTTCCAGATCTGAACAAGGTTGTATTCTTGGATGATGATATTGTAGTACAACGTGACTTGTCTTCTTTATGGGACATGGATCTCAATGAGAAAGTAATTGGTGCAGTTTTTGACTCGTGGTGTGGCCATGACTGTTGCCCGGGAAGAAAATACAAGGACTACTTTAATTTCTCGAATCCAATCATATCATCTAACTTGGATTATAATAGTTGCGGGTGGCTTTATGGCATGAATGTTTTTGATCTCCAAATGTGGCGGAAAACTAACATCACTGCAGTCTATCATCAGTGGCTTAAACTTGTAAGTGTTCTTTCGTCTAATTTAGCGCATTCTCAAAATGGCTGTTTTATTGAAGTTGATGCTACCTGGTATTCTTTATATTAATTTGTGCCTGCTGAAACTCTGATATCTCCCTCTTTGCTTGTACCGTGTGACATTGTGTCTCGAATCATTTCTATCCCTAGAATTGTTCTTTCTGAACACCTGAGATAGTAATGTCCTTTCTCATTTTTATATTTTTCAGAGCCTCAATTCGGGTTTTGTATTATGGCATCCCGGAGCACTTCCACCTGCCTTGATTGCATTTGAGGGTTATGTACATCGCATTGATTCTTCATGGCATGTGGCAGGGTTGGGGTATCAGTATCCACAGGTCGACAAATATATGTTAGAAGCTGCAGCCGTCATACATTTCAGTGGGCCGGCTAAGCCATGGCTTGAGATCGGGGACCCTGAGGTAAAAGGCTTATGGAATAGACATGTAAATTTCTCAAATGAATATATTACAAAATGTCGTGTCATGGATTGAAGGGACAGATTTATCGTATATTATTTTGGGATAAAGCTGGAGTTGTAGTTCGAGATAGAGGGAAGAAGGTAAAGCCTTCAGTCTCTGCTCGGATTAAGTACTCCGTTGTGGAAAAATAGCAAATAGACCTACGGTAGCATGCTATACATTACACAGTCTAGATATCAGACCTTCACCCTCTATTAAAAAGAGGGATATAACAATATCTTATTGTAAATTCATATTAAGAATCCTACAAGTATGTTGTCTCATTGATTATTGCTGTAACTTCAATGTTCATGTTTAGCACTTTCCAGCTCATTAATTTACTTTGATTTGTTCATGATATATGTTTTGCTTGTTTCCAATGCCCAATACATCCCGCTCGTTGCTCTTATTTGAGCCCTCTGTGCCCCTTTTTCTGTGTGCTCTTTTGAATTCTTCTCGAACAGTATATATTTCTTTACTATTGTTACAACCATATTAAATAGAACTAAAACAACTTGTATTATCTTGTTGTAAGTACCTCATTCGGCATCTAGGATTGCTTTAAATTTCATACTATCAATATCTTCTTATAAATACCTCATTTGGCATCTAGGATTGCTTTACATTTCGTACTATAATTGTATATTACTCGTTGTGTAACTTAACGAGAAAAGTTTTTTTGTTTTTTTAAATCGAGGATATCTCGTTATTGTGGAATATTCTGATTTGTAGCTTGCCTATTCCGAATCAGTTACTGTTATATTTTGCATTTTCTGAATATTTTTTAATCTGATTTTGTTCTCTCCTATTGTGGTGCTATTATAGCCTGAAATCTCTCATCAGTACCCGTGGAAACAAGTTATGTACTAGAAAGCCCTTTTCTCGAAATATTTATTACTTTATTTTGAGTTAAATTACTTATTTATTGCGCTATCTAGCCCCTGTTTGGCCCCCCATTTTGGGGTGTTGAAAATTTTTGGAATAGTGATTGATGGGAGAATGTGTGGTAGAAAAGTAGTGAAAAGTTTTAGATTTGTGTGTAATATTATTTTATTTGATGAATGTGATTGAAACGAAGAGAGAAAAAAAATTAATGTAATGTAATGGAAAAAAATGGGGGCCTAATTTAGTGAGGTAGATAGATCATATAAACAAACAAGAAGAATTCATGACCACGAATCGTTGATTCCGCAAAATATTGATTTGAATGAAAGAAATGAAGAAAACCTACACAATTTTTATAAATTTAATCAAACAAAAACCAATCTCCATGTTTGTTGTGGCTGCTAATGTTAGAGACCCAAAGCCTAATTGCCTAACTTAATCATACTTCATTGAGTGGAGAGAAAAAAAAAAGAAAAGAAAAAAAATTTGAACTTAAAATCTTCTTTGGAGATATAAGATATACCGATTTTGTCGTGGTTTGGCCCGAACCTTTTCCATTAATTTAAATAATTGAAAGGTTAGAATGCATGCATGGAGTGTGAAGTCTGATTATTAATTGCAATGCCTTAATATCTTATCAATAATCACAACACCACTTAGAAAGAAAGGTATAAGAAAGAAAACTCAGCTGGTTTGCCTCTTACTTGCCGTCTCAATCTTGTACTTGCTTTTTCTTCTTGTCCAAGGAAATAAAACTTCGTCTTGTCACAAAAGAAATTCTTTACTTCATATTGCATTCAATGAAAACCTCAGAAACTATATATAGAAACCCTAAACAATCACTTCAATACTTCTGTAACTTCGAAATACCGGAGACAAAAAAGGAAATATTTTCTTTTTGGCTAAAGAAAGTGTTATATCAAGATGGGTTTGCTTGGAGCCACTGCAAGTCTTCTGGATGCTGTTGTTGGGTACTTTCAATCAATGGATATAAACCTATTTTTTCAAATGTTTTTTTTTTCCTCTTTTTCAGCTTTATTTTTTTTTAATGATTTTGGTTTCTTATTTCTGGTAAAAAGAATTTTACATGAACTCAAAAATATTATTTTTATAACTAATTATTTGTTATTTTTCTTGTTGGGGGTTCATTCAGACCTGGAGTGACGCTTCTTTATCCTCTGTAAGTCCAAAATATTTAAATATTTTATCCTAATAAATTCCTTCTAATTTAGGATATTAACATTAGTGGAGAAAAGTTATGTATTTACTATTTAATGATTGAATGAACAGATATGCATCAATGAGAGCCATTGAGAGTCCTTCAACACTGGATGATCAGCAGTGGTTAACATATTGGATTATATACTCATTGACAACCCTTTTTGAGCTTTCTTGTTGGAAAGTCCTTCAATGGTATTTCTGAATTCTATGTTTATATCAATGTTGTGAGAACCAGTCGGGCATCGGAACCAGCCTCGCCCGGCTAGTTCAAATGGTAAAACTGGGAACCTCGTCTGGAATTGGAATTGGGTCAGTTAACTCTGAAAACCGTTTAATAAGACAAATCCACCTTCACGAACTATCTCATCTAAAATCTTAATCTCTTATGACAGAAAAAAGTTAATTTATTTATATTTTCATCTTCAACTAATTCATATTTAAGAATGAAGTTGATTATACAAAATTCCAATAGGTTCCCATTCTGGCCATACATCAAGCTAGTATTCTGTACGTGGCTGGTGTTACCAGTTTTCAATGGAGCTGCTTACATTTATGAGAACTATGTGAGACAATATGTCAAAGTTGTAAGCCCTGTGAGCCAAAATTATCCTGAAGGTCAGAGAAGAGTACTTCAGACGATGAGCCTCGATGCCAGGAAATCAGTCGAGAAATACATCGAGAAATATGGTCCTGATGCCTTCGATCGAGTTGTCAAAGCGGTAAGAAGCTAGTCGAGGAACACCCCCCCACCCCACACACAGACAGAGCAAGACATACATGTATTTATCACATACTGACTCTAATTTGTGCTTGTAGGCTGAGAAAGAGGTAAAGAGACACTGAGAAATTATTTCAAGTCCCCAAAAGTCTCATTATCATGAGCTTTTCATCCCCTTAATTATGATCTGTTGAAGCCTAAAGCAAGACTGTAGAGCAGACATGTAATTGTGAATATGGCAGTGATTATTTCATGATTATTTCACGATGGTGTTTTATAAAAGTTGCAGTTCATCGGTGGAAATAGTTTCTTATTAAAACTAGCATGACCTCCTATCTGATATATTGCTCGTTCTTATTGTTAGTTTATCTTTCATATTAATTGATGACAATGTTCTAACGTCGGTGCGACGTCGCTCATAACCAGAAGAAGACAGCACATTGAGTAATGTTTGGTTATATCAAACGTAGAAGTAACATGTTGTGAGTATGGGATTTTTATACAGTATCCATTGTATTATATATTGTAGTGTTCACAATTTACCTCGTAAAGATTATGTGTCATAAATAAAATTCTACGATGATTTGAATACCTTAACATAAAATCATTCACACTTATCTAACAGCTTAGATAAGTGTCCCAGCTGAAACGATTAGAATAATGAGTCAACCCATGCTTAGAGCACTTGTACCGAACAAAATGCTATTGAAATACTTGATATGTTACTTTAGACATGATTAAGGATCTAGTGCTTGTTTGGAAAAGCTCAAAAAGTCGTTCAAAATTGAGATGAAAGTCAATAATTAACTTAATTCACAAATTTTATAGAACTTATAACTTTTATCAGCTTTTCAACTATACGTTGAATTAATTATTATCAAAATCTGCTAAAACTTTTATTAGAAAATTTGTCAAACAACTCCTCCAATCTATTGATGTTTTGTGATTTGTAAAATTGCCGAGTTAAACAGTTTTTTGTTGTTTTACCGTTAGACATATATCATGTTTTCCTACGTTTAGAAGTTACTTGAACCTTACTTTTAATAAGTAACTTTGTATTCATAAATATACAGAATCTCGTTCTTTATCTTCAAAATTTCTTCAAGATGTTCTATATTTAAAAGTTATGCTATTTATAATGAAAAGCATTGCTAGAGATGCTCTAACCAAACATATACTTAGCTTCTTGTTTTGTATTGTCTAATTTAATGTACTATACATTTTTAAAATGCATCTAAATTGTCAAACCTTGACGAGCATGTAGGTAAATTTTTTAAAGGAATAAATAGTATCATACGTGTTGAAAGTAAGAAAAGTGTGTACATACGATTGTTTTCTTCTAGTGTGAACCCACCAATGCCATGAATCGAAGATCACCACATCCATTCCATCCCATACTTTACTGGTACTGATGGAATCAAGCTTCAAAACCTTCCCAGTTGGCTCACTAGTGATATCCACCGTAAATGCATTCCGAGAGAACATGAAGGAAGCATTATACATCTGCATTTATGCAAGACGAAGTTTAGTGACAAACTCTTAATGATTTCAAAATTGTCTTCTAGGTATAACGAAATGACTCCACAATTTAGTGTCTTTGGTTGTTTAGGTTGCTCCATTATTTTTTTTAAGAGTTTATTTGTATATCTCTATCCACTGAAACGCATGCGCACAAAAAAAAAAAAGAAGACAAATTTTCTCTATATATATTAATTAATAAACTACAGTCGAGCAGTTGAAACATGCTATTTGATATGCATATATAAGAAAAGCAGAAGCATCAAAATGTGACTATTACTGCTTGCAATTAAAGTAAGAAAAAACAATAAATCATACCGGAAATGTGAATATAGAAAGGTTGTTTATCCTTTTCACATGAAGCATGCAAGTGATTGCCATTGGTTAAGGCTCAACGAGTCCCCTACCCTTCAATTTTGTCAAAAAATCAACACCATTAAACCTACAAAAGAGAACACATTTTGAAATTTGAAGCCACGTAGAGAAACAATATTTGATGTGACAAAACATTGATGTGCGCACAATACAATAAGCAGTAATAAACACTAATATATGTAGCAGTGAAATACTGCGTTTAGATTCACTGTACAATAAGACACATAGACTATTGTTTTACTATGACAAAATGTAAATTAAAAAGTGTGTTATTGTGAAATGAAAATTAGTGAACATATTCAAGACAATTTGTTCAAGCATTGGAAAACATAAAGTTCATTTATAATATGCCGGGTTAGATTCTACCTCTTTAACTTATGTTTTGTTCTACAAGTACCACGCTTATACACCTCTTGTTCACGTAACGTTTATAAGTATAAACAAAAGTGTATACATACCTTTGTAATTTGCATGCACTTGGCTTCCATCTGTATTTGAGGTACTCTTTATTTTACAGTTTGCTAAATAATCATTTTCAATCACACATTCATATAATAAAATATTTTATACGTATACAAAAAAATCTTTCTCCACTTTTTAACTACACATTCTTCTAAAAATCTATTCAAAACTCATTTTTCCCCAATTAATAAGAATCAAACAGGCTCTTAATATCACCTCACAAAGGATCATTCCCCATTTGTACATATAGCATTACTAAAAATATAGATAATGTTTGGACCTTCGTCTAGATTAGACGTTTGTTAGATGGAATGAGTAATCAATATTTGAACTTTCTCTTGTTTTTCTATTTTTTTCTGTCAATTTTTTTTTGTCTCCCTCCTATTAAATAAATTTAAGTTTAGACATAACATATAGGTGATGAAATTTGAATTTGGATGGCTATTCATTAAACCAAGATGGAGTCACGAATTTAATCAAGTCGGAGCATAGTTGAAGTAAGAAAATTTGAAAAAGGGCAATAACTAAGAGTGCAAATTAGTCATTTTCTGGTTTTCATATTCCGAAAATGTTTCATAATAATCTATTATTAATTTATCGAGGATCCATTTATATGTATGATCTTCGAAATTGATCTAGAACATTAATGTTATAATCCAAAATCAAAATTCTTAGTCCAATATGAGTAAGAAGTTGCGCAACATCAATTCTACGTTACATGATTTGTTTATGTTGTCATTTTACTCTATAGCAAATAGAAATATACTCTTCTAAAAAATATTTCCATATTGAGTCCAAAAAAAGGAAATATTTAAATAAAATTTACAAATTAAAGGTTACAAAAAAGGATGCAACAAAATTTTGATAATGTCTTTGAAAAACCTTGATAGAAAATCGTTTCCAAACAATCATATTGAACTGATTTTCTTCACAGAATTTCAACTTTTCAACAAATGATTACAGTATTATCCAACTTCAAACATGTACAACTCTAGATATTTAATTGTGCAAGACAAGCCGTTCGAGCATTTAGCAACGTAAACAACATAAAATTCATGTTCATAGATGAACCAACAGGAATTCTCCAGATTTGAGAATTATAACTTA
>CAIGRT010067859.1:0-11160 GCA_903798405.1 Fraxinus platypoda | reverse complement strand
AATTTTTCCCTTTTGCCTTTTTAGCATTGGCCATGGGGGTATTTTGACACATTTGGGGCTCTAAAGAGAATAAAAAAAGACGTAATATGTTCGGATGTAGTCGAGTTGAATGTATCAAACCATACTAGCTCAAAATGTACGTTTCTCTCAGTAATTTACAAGTAGGGTATAGGCTTATTTAAGTTTCTGATTGTTATAAAGTTGGTCAAACTTTCATGTTCTTAGTGTGCGTATCTTAATAAAGTTAGTGCGTATGAGTCGTACATAGTTGCCACTTGTATCAATACTGAAAATAACATATAATCTTAGAATAAATATAAATTAACAGAAGAAATTCCATTATTATTATTATTATTCAAATCCAAAGATCACATTCCATCATAAGATAGCAGCCAACTTTAGTACCCAAATACACTCAGCTATTGAGAACACTTTCATAATGATAACTTTAACAACTGTGGCATTGCAGCCTAAAATGACCCCAAATAATGCACCATTTCACTTCATATCATCTACTGTTCACTCCTCAGTCTTATCAACTGTAACTTCTATGGCAGCCGCCTCCACCACTTCAGGGGTTTCTTCCTTAGCCTCCTCAACTTCAACCTCTTTCTTCACCTCTTTAAATTCTTCTTCTTTAGTCTCCTCAACTGCAGCCTCTTTCTTCACCTCTTCAACTTCTTCTTTTTCGGCTTTCTCTGCTATAGGCTCTTCTTTTGCAACCACCGCAGCAGGCTCTTCTGGTGCAACCACGGCAGCAGGTTCTTCTGGTGCAACCACTGCAGCCGCCTCAACGGACTCTTCTACTGGAACTACTGTCTCTTTCTCAGCTTCAGGATCAGGCTCTACTGCGTTCTCTTCTGGTGCAGCATCTTTAGCCCCTTCTTTTACTTCCTCCGTGACTGTCACCACCTCTTCTTTTGGAGCCTCAGGGATGGAGATTACCTTCTCGGTTTTAACATTTTCTACTATTGCTGCAGGAACTGATTCAACCTATAGGGATAAACTTTCAATCTTAATGCATGAAGTGTGAGGAATATAATAAGATCAAAAGATCGAAAGAAAAAGGAAAGATCATTGCATGGAAGTTAAATATCTTTTATAACACATCAAATTTAACCACTAAAATACGTGGCATCATTAGCAGAAAATCCGAGGAAAGATTGATGCAAATGAAAATTAATTAGAGAGTTAAAGAGAAGTATATTGATACCTCAACTGCGGCCATCTTTCAAAATTTGAAGATCACAGGAAAAGATAATGAGAAATGATAAATTTGTAAAGAGAAAGTATTGCTTGTGGGTGTGATGATGAGAAATGATCAATTTGAGAGCTATTTATAGAGAGGTTAAATAATTTATTAAATAATGGGAAGGAGGTACTGTTTGGAGCACTACTGAAGGATAAATGTCACTTGTACGCTCATTTTTTTACACCTTGGTTGACATTACCATTGTTGTCCGCAAATGATTAGATAAAAAAGTTGTCCAAATTTCAAACTGTCCAATAATGTATTACCACGTGGTAGGATGTAAAAGATGATGTAAAAAATGATGTACATATAGCACGATTCTAAAAGATGAATCTTAGCAAATCAACCTCTCGCACTATTTGATAGTGTCCATTAGTACACTACCGTCTAATTCTTCGACATGGCATGGTACATGTATTGAATAGTAATACGATCTCTCATATCTCTCCGTGCATGAGTGATACAGAATACTCGATAAAATTGTAATATGATTCGGTTCTATTTATTTTTTGGAACATGATCCATGTAAATGATACTAACATGTCTAGTTGTAAATGTTTTTATTTTCCCTATGAGATTTCTTGAATAAGGCTTTATGAATGTGAAATGGCACATGGGTGGAGGCATTTCACATGGCTATTGTATATTTTCTTGATTGGCTTATTCTGTGTTTTGTGCAGTAGGGTTTGTAGGTGACTGATATCATCATGCTTTCATGTTCCTTAGATTTCTATGTGGACTCGTTTGACAAAACTTTCGAAATTTTAAAATTGTTTTCGTAATTAAGAAGTTGCTTTTGAATATATTTTGATAGTTTTCTGAAAGTATTTTGTTCGACTAAAAAAGATAAAATAACTTCTTCAAAAAATTCTTCTACAAGTGGCAAAAACCCTAGTACCGTTGTATTTAATTTTTCAGTATTTCTTTAAAGACTAAATTACATTAATCCATTCTTTTCAAATAACACATGATGTTACACGCATATTTACATCACACCGTGATACAACTTGTTAACCTAATATGACTAAACAAGTGAGCACCATGGAAAAATCAATCTTCACATCTTCGCCAAATCCTAACATGACAGCAAGCTCGAGCTAAGTCTAAAATTGTAGGTCATCATCAATAACTATTATGCTAATGCAATAATAGTGCAAGTAATCAATTATTATTATCCTTTTGAGAATCGATTTTGTTAGAAGCAGTCATCTAAAATTGTTGAAACTCTTTCTAACTTTAATCATGACGAATTGATGTATATCTCTCATGATCTCTTCAAGCATGTAGGTCTCTAAATGCAAACCTTCATACGAAGTAGTCTCCAATGAATGATAGGGTGACAAAACTTTAATTAAGAAGCACTAATCAGGTCAAAATCAGAATGTTTAACCCTTTGAAAAAAACCACTTGATGCGAATAAAGCAACCTATAACAAAACAAAAAAGCTAAATCAAGGCCGGTGATATAGGTGGGACCCCTTTAGATTGCCCCAATGCGGGTCCCTAGTTAGATGCTTTTCCATTAGTACACACGTGTCATGGGACCCACATTTGTATATACCATGCTGGATTACAGTCATCAGTAAAGAATCTCTGATCATAATGTGAAGTGTTATCACCGATTTCAAAATAATTGTACTTAAATAATATTAAAAAAAGAATAATTGCTTTTTGCATGACTATTAGCATTACATGATGTTTTTAAGAAATTTCAACATTTTGTTGGGAGATCCAAAGATGATGTTGGCTTCGTAGACGTATGTCTACAAATGTATCTTTCATTTTTTATTCATTTATTTATTTTTTCTTGAAACTGAACAAATTTTTTTTACCAATGACACGACGATTAATGAAGTCAGTGACAATCAGGGTTTTTAACTTGTAATGATAGTTGACAGTGCTACAGTGTTGACGACGCTATGGTAGTCTGCAATCCTATTGCAGTTAAACTCTGCTACTCAAACAGGGCTGGGGACAGTGAATTAAAACAAGGGTTGAGATAATTCAAATCAAGGGCTAATGTGCATCAACCTCAACCCTATTTTAATTCCCTGTTTGCAGCTCTGTTTGAATAGCATTAATGATTGCAGTTGGAGGCATAGTGATAGCTAGTTGGTGAAAAAAAATACTTATTATTTTATTAAAAAACATAAAAGTAATCAAATTTTGGTTAACCATGCATAAAAATTGAATGGAATATTGAAGATATATATATATATATATATATAAAGAATCAATATAAAAATCAAGTTTTGATTGCACCAAACTAGGAAAATTAAAATGATTGTGAAAATAGATGGTGAACTTAGTTAACCCATTCACATAAATAAGAAAATAAAGTCATGCTGCTAGTGTGGTCGATATTGAAACTATTTTGGTAAATCAATAGAATATCTTTTACTTACTCATACTGCAGAAACTCCGAAAATATAAATTCTAATTTAAATTATATCAAGAATCATGTTATATATACAACATTGGTTGACAACTACACGTTTGGCACCATCACGTCCATCCATTTTAGAAATTGTTAAAAAACTGTTTTTTATATCAATGGTCCAAATTTTGATAACACGTGATAGTCAACCAAGATTGTCATCAATTATTGTACAACTAGCATTATTGTTTTAGAAAAAACCAAGATTACTTTAAGTCCATCAAATAATGGAAACGTAATTATTTATTATCGTATGCATATATGACCAAGGGGATGAATATTGAAGATCCATGATGATCTATGAAGTTTGATTGACAGCTGGGCGATAAGAATGGACCCCACCAAGGATTCGTGATGTCAACCGTGGCAAGAACAAGTAGAAACATGCCACGTGGAATGTCAAAATTTGGCTTTTGCGTTTGGAACTAACTCTACTGATATTCCAAGTAGTCCCACTCCTCAGATGGCCCATTCAACGCCATTTAGATATGTAGGATTTTAACTTCCCCATGAATGGTGAAATGGAACAATTTCCCCCTCAGTGTTATCATTCCAAAGCTGACGAGTTCACTGTTTCTGCTCGTTGCTCGAATTTGGGTAAGCCCCATTCGTGCTGAACTATGTCTAGATTGTCTTTCTCTGCACCCAAACTCTGGTAAGGCCAAGAAGGAAAAAAGAGAGGCAATCATCAAGACATAACATTTAGACCAAATTATAAGCACTTCATTTTACACGAGATTGTGTACATGCTCGAGAGTGTTTGTGGTTTGTGTAAATGTCTATTCATCTTCAGCAGTGATTAGCAAATTCCTCAAACAAATGAACACACAGTTGGCTACCTTTTAATACATTCAACAAAAGAGTCAATAGTCATTTCCCAAGTAAAATGATATCAAACCTACAATAAGATAAAGCTAGCGCCAAGTATTGGGTGTAATTCTAGCATCACATAGTTGATACTTGTCATGTTAGAGATATCCAAAATACCTCACATCACAAGGCACAGTTTAATCAATTGTTTTCAAAAACTTGCAAAAAGGTTCAGTCTTATAACTCAAATTTGTTGTAACAGGGTCCTAGCATGAACACTAGTACCCTCCATCCGCATAGCATTGCCACTACCTAACATTAAGCTGAAATCATTTGAAAATCGCACAATACACACAGGTTTTGTTATTAAATATAATATGCAGTAGACCAATAAAAAGACCAAATCTTATGAGGAAATAGATAAGTTTCAATTCAAATAAGATCTCAAGTGTAAAGTCAACAAAGAAATAACAGTTCCAAGTGATGCTTACAACTATTCTTATTAGCTTATCCACACAAAGTAGTTGAGAGCATAATATATTGTTGAAGGCAAGATTTAAGTGATATGAACGTGTATCTAACAGCTTAAAGTTTTAGATCAAATGATCTGACGTGTTAAGTCTAAATTCCACATTGAACAAAGATAAAGTTGTTATTATAAGATGGAACCTTAAGTTTCCCCTTGAATCAAGCTTTAGCTCGTTTGGACTTGGGCTTCCCCGCGGGTAGAGCTATAAAGAATAAAACATGGTATCACAGTAAGCAAAATGTCAGGAGTTCAAGTCTCGTTGCCACCCATTTAGAAATTGTCGTGTGTTTGGGTTTGATAGAGAAAAAAAAATTCCACCTACATATAAGGAGGTGTTTTGAAGGTAAGATTTAAATGAAAACGTGGCAATCTCTAAAGGCTTAAATTTTTAGGCTAAGAAGTACAACATATAATAAGAAATCAAAATTTTATTAACCGTTTGACAAAATTTATAAATTGTCAAACTTCATTTTCAACTACACATTCAAATAGACCAAGTACTATCTACTTATCTACCACTTGTTTCTATTTAATTCTAGTTGTCAGTGAACATACCTTTTTTCTTTATGGACATTTTGTTATTTTTTGTTTGTTAATCCCAGAAGTCCTAAATCCAGCACACCCCAGATGTGTGTGTGTGTGTAGAGAGAGAGAGAGAGAGATTTGCTCCAAAAAGCGAACTTTCTCTCAAGAAAACCCTTAGAAAACTGTGGTGAAATATGTAGAAAATCCCATGAAGAAGTTGCACAATTCATCTTCTTACATCCCACAAAAAACATTATTTTCTTTCGGCTTTTCTTTGTATATATTTCCATCTCTTGGGTTCTGCAGTTTTATTTTTCTGAGAAATTCAAAAGATGAGAGCTGCAAATTGGAAAACTTGTGAGAGAGAGATTAAAAGTTATGTAAAGATTAGAAACAATGTTTCTGCACTGACGTCACTTAAAAAAAATTGACTTAAATTTAAATAAAAATCTTAAAACTCCAGCTCCGTCACAACCACCATTTGGTCCTGACAGAGAACATCGTCTTTTACACAAATTTTGAACGGTAGAGGTATGTATGCATGGTAATGAGGATGGGATATGCCGTATGCGGAACATAGAAAGCTGTTACCTTTGTGGGATTAGATCCAAATCCTCTCATATGTATCATACATTGTGTATAAACCGTTGCTGCATCAAATAATCGTGTAAATGTCACATCATATCATATCCAAGTATGTAACCACCCCAAGATTTCAAATTGATATTAGTCATCTAACCACACAATTTTTATCTCTCATTCATGAAAGTAATAAAACACGCACACAAAAAATTACAGTAACAGAGTAATTTAAGAATTACTAACCATTTTCTTCTCCGAGATTATGGCTGAATAGACCCCGTAGCCCAAATAGATTTAGGAAATAACTAACCAACCATTATAGGGATCATTATTATGATTTCAAGCAATGTGAGAATCAAGAACAGCAATAGAGTTCAATAGATGGAACATAAGGTTTGTTAACAATTTGGAATGTAGCATTAGCGACTACTAACATAGCTAACATCGACAGTACTCCAATAACACAGTTTAGTAACATCGATCTGAATCTCTGGATGAGTGGTAATGGTATCTTTGTTGTAAAAGAAAAGAAGTTCAGTTAGCCTAAATATATCCTGGATGAGACACAACGTTTATGAACCACGGGAATTTTAAGTGTATATTACTTTGTTAAAGATATAAATGAAACGCAGAAAGCCAGAGCTTATTGGATCAGCTGGCAAAGCACATCACATCAATAAGAAGATTCAGAGATCTGAAGATTCAAATAGGTATAACAGAGAGAAACGAGAAAATAAAGAAAAAGACAGACCTGCTACAAATCCGGAGAAGAAAGAGTTAACCCATGCAAAAGTAGGTGTCTGTTCAGCAGAATGTAACAGATTAAGAATGTCAGATCTTTCCTCGAGAATGTTGACAACATTTAATTAATAAAGTATATGTAACAGCACCTGAGGTATGATCATTGAAAGGCTTTTTGCATTCTATCCATAGCCATGTTCGGATCACTGAACATCTGTCCTTGTACATTCTGAGCTTGGCCCTTGGGCACATATAGGAACCCAATTTCCTGTAATGCAACGTCAAATGTTTCAAGTAATTGGAACCTTGATGGTATGAAGCAATTAACATTGGAACAACATGCAACTACAAGCTGATCTATGAAAGTGGATTCCTTAAGGATACTGCCACACATAAAAAGACCTGCATCTTCTTGGCAATGAAAGATGGGAGAAAGAAAGGATTAGATCTAAGGGCACTTTGATTTGATATAAGGACTGCATTGTGTGTTTTCAAGAACTTAAAGTGAACTGTGAAGCTCTCGATTTTGAAGTTGATCTGGCAAAATCAACGTTTCCTATTATAATAGTAGCCAAAATCCATCAAGAAAAAGCATTGTGTTTAGGCTGATAGTTTGCGAGTCTCAGAATTAATTAGCAAACACTCAGTTGAAGTGGCACACGAGAATATCTAGCCCGTTCCTTTTGCATGGACTTTGCAGGTTTGAAACTCAAAGGTTTAAAAAATATGAATTAATAAATTCGCATTTGAGGTCGACATCTCATCTTCTTGAATTACAATGTGAAAGTTACGAAATCCATGGTCCCTGCCAAAGAATATAACCTTTTTTTATTGTTTCTTTAACATCTCTACCGTTTCAGCAAATGGCATGATCTCTTATACATGCTTAATTGCCTGTTTTTTTATCTTTTGTTTTGCTGATCACTCTAACTGCCAAAACTAACCACTGCTCGTAGCTAGATTCTAACATTATGCTTTTTAACTTTTTCTTTCTTTACATTCCTTTCAATTTATGCATCCACAGAAAGCACAATTTTAACCTCGTTCCTGAAATAAAACTTACGAGCAAGAAACGATTTAGCTGGAATGAAATTCGCGGCGGCCCTTAGATTCCGCCGTTACTATCACTTGCCTGAAAACGTGAAAAATTAAACAATAAGGACAGCAATTAGTAAAGTATAGAAAAAACGAAGTGCTATAGGAAAGTGAAAGAACAAAAATAGCCAAGAGACTCGGACCCTTCTTTGACAATTTGGCTTCGGGAACCTCAAGGAGCGCATGAGCTTGGAGAAGAAGTAACAGAAGACCCCAACGAGTACCATCACCACTGATAGCGGTATCAACACCCAGTCTCTGATTGCTTTATGCAATATCAAATTTTCCACCATTAAGATTTAGTTTAGAAATTTTCATAAATTGATCGGTGCAAATATGATTCAGTTCTGAGTTCACGAGAGTGGGGGAGTTTGGGCAACTAGTCCACAAACTTGGTATCTAACAAGCGGCGGTGTATTTCGGACTTTTTGGATGCCTCCCAAATCCTATTACCAGCCAAATTTTATGTTGCCAGGTAAGATTAATTCTTTTATAAATCTGGTCAACATGTTTGTTTTATAATTTTAATATAAAAATATATTTTAAAATTAATTTTATATATATATATATACACACACACACATAATTTTCTGAAAGAGTGACATAAAGTTTTAACAACAGAAGTTTGATCAGTTTTAAATTCCTTTCTTCTATCAATAGTAGAAGAAATGACATTACATTGACTATTCAACCTTTCAGATGGATTATGCAACATATTAGACAAAGTTGAAGATTCAAGATATTCTGAGTCATCATCCTTGTTAGAAGTGTATTGAGTCTTTGAAATATTTGGATTAAAATCGACTCCTTTTGAGTTTTTTAGAAGAAGTTGAAAATCTTGAAGTTTGTAAAGGAATTTAGATCTATGTTCAAATCTAAAGGAATATGACCTTCGAAGACATTTTGACATTGATCCATCAAAGATCATCTTGACATGTCCATCAGGAAAATAGATAATTTGATTTGGAGTATTACGAACACGAGGAATTGATTGTTGAGCATTTTCAAAATCTCATTCTAATACTCTGGATTGAAGGTTCCATGATATCCTTTTAGGAATCATAGTATTTGAATGAAGATGGTTAACCTCCACAAGAAGATTTTCTTTTCTTGGAGATGAGTGAGAAGCTCTAATAATGAGTTGAGCGTTCATAAACTTATAATATATTTGATATATTAAAGCAAATTATTTTGAACGATCATCAATATGATTTTTTTTGGTAAGAAGACTTGAGAAAAAAAGATTTCAAAAACCAAATCTATTCATTACACCCATGTTAATAAAAAAATGGAAAAACTCCTTCTGGTGAAATTTTTCAATCTGAACATTCTCCGATGCAAGAAATAATTGCTACTTATCGTAGTAAAGAGATTATTGCAAAGAGAGAAAAAACTTTCTTGAGAGAAATTTTGTGAGAATTTCAAAGAGAGAAAAATAGCGAGATCTTCAAATGGATTCTTCTTCTAAGAAGAACGAGAAGAAAACTTCAATTCATTTGCCTTCAATTGAAGATTATATTCAAGGATCGAAGAAAAGTGAAAATTCTTCTACTTCTCAAAAGACAACTTTAGCTTCAAGAACTTTATCCCTCTCAACTTTTCGAAAACCTGAAAAAATTAATTTTTGATTTACCAAAACCTTCAAATTACAAACAAAGCCATTCAATCTCGTTCTGGTAAATTACCTGAAATCAACCCTTCAAAAACCTTTCATTATTTTACTAAACCTATCCAATTACCTGTCCTAGAAATGGAAACGTCGTGGACACTCACGTATTTATCTTTAAATGAATACCTTCAAGATATTTTCGCTCCTCATTTCTATTTCATGTCTAGACATATCAAAAAATCAAGAGTCTTTTATGAAGCCATACTTATTAAATCTGGATCGGCTATCATAACCCATATTCAAAACCCTCAAAATTCAAACCAAATTGAATTTTCAAAAATTAATATCTAAAAGGTTTTGTCTTGTGAAGATTGAGGACAAGACCAATGAGAAAAGAAATGAATGCGAGTATCTAAGGATGATACATTCGAATCTCATTTCAATAATCTTGACTACAAAGATACTTGGTTTCATGTTTTTTACTTTAAACCAGTGACTTACTTTTGGTTTATACTTTTTAACCAAGTTTCTCCTTTAAGTTTTCCAAAATGATTTTAAACATGGTTCGAATATTTTGGAATTTATGAGAAAATTTTATACAGTCTTACTCATCAAGGATTCGAATACTTCAAATCAGAGGCAAAAACAATTTTTAAAGTCTTAAGAAATTTTTTTGTACTAATTTGTCTTCAATCTCAAAATACCATGAATATTTTGTTGGGATTTCAATCTTGTTCAAAGACCAAAATCTGAATTCAATGCTAAGGCTATTAATTCGGAGATTCAAAGTCAAATGGTGGTCAAAATTCAATGAAACAAATTGCTATCCTAAGGCTGTTAATTCATGGATTCAAGAACAAAAGAACATTGGCATACTAAAATTTTCAAAGAAAGATTTAGAAAATAATGCCAAAAAGTCAAGGCTTTTAGTCATGTTCAATCAGTGTAAAACTCCAGAAAAACTACAACTAGTCTCAGAGAAAATTGCTTCGTTAGCCGAAACTTCTTCTAAAAAATCAAGATCAAACCAAAGCTCTCCTCAATCAGACTCATAAACAGAGTATGTTCAGAGTAACGAAGATGATTGCTGTGGGATATATATTGATGAGTTGATTGCCCAAGAAACTCAAAAAACTTCAAAATGACTATATGGACCCGATTATTTGGACGAGTACCAACAACACATGGTTCATGCTTCAAGAAATACATTTTTTCAATTATGCCTTCTACCTCAAAAGTTGTTTCTACCAGCATTGTCTTCATTCAAGACAAATACAAATAACGACAAAAGATTTAATAAATGAGATTTCATTTTAATTAACTCTATAAAAGTCACTTTATAAAAGTTGACGCATTATTTCAAAAAGAAGATGCCAAACAATTGACATGTGACGTATATTATTGTCCTTCAAGACTATTCAAAATTCTTCAATTCAATTCACAAAGATTTCAAATCTGAACTTCAAGTATAAATAAAGATCAAGACTCAAGTTCTTAGGAATAGTTTTTTAGCCGGAGAATTTTTTGAAATTTCTAATTTTCTTTACGATTATTTGTATTCAAATTTTGTAACTTAAAAAT
>CAIGRT010067858.1:0-27635 GCA_903798405.1 Fraxinus platypoda | reverse complement strand
TCACTCCCTTGCGGTCCGTGACATTGGGCTAGCCTTGCTCATCCATCAATGAAGGGTCAAATCAAACCATGACTCAATTTAATAATAGCTACCAAATATTCAGATGATCCATTTCTCGAATTAATACATCCATTTTTCCTAGAAAAATAGAATTTATAGCCCTACAATCCGGCTCGCAAAACCCAAGAGCACATGTGTCAAACTTAGTTCATCTAAAGCTCGATTTAATGCAGGCCTAAGACACCCATGAGCCGAACTCTCACAAGCCACCAACCAGCCCAAACTCATTGTCAAATATTTGGGACCAAGGATGTACTTAAAACTAAAAAGTTTGGTTATAATCACACCACGCTTTTCATAAATACACTATATTTTAATTACATTAAAGGTCATTAAACTTTATTTATTATCACATTTATATTCTTAATTTTTCATTACATTCTTATTTTTAACATTTCACTGATTAGATAATCTTGTTCTTAATCATAATTTCCGTCCAAAAATATTGTTAACATGCTTTAAAATGAGGATAAAATATTTAATCGTATTTTTACATTATTATTTGTTTTGCTTATTTAAAAATACAATGAGTAGATGGGTAATTATTTACTCTGTCTTAAAGAAAATTTTAGAGAGAAATCATAATCATGAATAATTGTTATGAAGCTTTCGTGCAATTAAAAGGTTGTCTAATTATTAAAAACTGTGGTGTGAATAAATTTAGCCAACTAAAAATTGTATATTTGAATAACATTTTTCATTCTAAATTGTAGGAGTAGGATACCCATCTCACAAACACAAACGAGAAATTAAAATGAGTATACGAATTAGATATTTGTCCTAATTGTCAAATCCTACACCAAAGTTGAAGTCGCTTTCCTGTTTCAGTTGTTGGACTAATTTCTAAATAATGCCTGTTTGTTTGTTCGACGAGGATTGCTTGCACAAATTTTGTTCCTTGGTTGAAAGAGCACACGAGAAGAAATTTATTGAAATCGATAAGAACACATTAATTACTTTATATCCGAAGTTGACAAGCAAGGAGATAGTTATGGATACTTAAGAAATTTAAACGAAAAAGAACACTCTTCTCTTACGAGAAAAAAATTTGAAAATACTACTCGTGATTCAACTTTAAACTACATGTATATATGTTGCATAACCAACGCTAATCCCTACTAATCTCCTCGACTTGCATTTTCTATTGGAAATTATATTGAGCCTAACTTAACCTAACAAAACCGACTTGTTAGGGAAGGATTGTCATCACCTTATTAAGTGGATCATGTAAATATCATCAGCCAATGTGAGACGCTAATACGCCCCCTCACGCACAGCGTGGATCATGCCAAACAATAACAATTGTGAACAAATCGATATTGAGTGCATCAAAAATTACAAAACTGAGTCTGCTCTGATACCATATTGGAAAGGATATTGAGTCTAACTCAACCTAACAAAACCGACTTGCTAGGGGAGGATTGCCGTAACCTTATTAAGTGGATCATGTAAATATCATTGAGACTCTAATATTTTCACTCACGTCGTCATTGTAAAAATAATTTTAGGAACAATTAAAAAGGTTTTCTCAAATAAATAGATTATCCATGTTCTAATAACCTAAGTTTTAGATGAAGCAACATGTTGCTGTATAGTAACAAAAAGGTCAAATCTTGTTGCCTAACATATTAAAATCTTAGATAATGTGTTTGTTTGTTCAATTGTCGCTTCGTTTTCACGTGACTTTTGTATTCAAAATGTGATCATCAAAGTTCAACAAATATAATAAATCACAATAAATGGTAACATTGGGCCGTTTGGTAATTTCATGGATGCCAGCAACCAAATTACGTGTGCAATTTGAAAATTGAGTGGGCGTGATCTTGGATTTCAAAGTTCAAACGAGACATCTTAGTTTTAGCATTTAAAGCTGGTGCGCTTTTCCTGTGCTGTCTGCGTTATTTAGAACTCTCTACCTACCGGCCAAAACCACCCATCCACGTATACAAATTCAACTATTTAAGTGTGAGAGAAGACTAATTATACTATACTATACTATACAAATTCAACTATATCTAATGATTTTTCAAAGTATTATAGGAATACTTTTATAAATTCGTAAATGTATTAAATTGCCTTAATATTTCTTCCAATATAAATGGTATCTGGATGAACGTCTTTTTTCTGATATAGAGAGAGAGCAAAAAGGAACGAGTCAAAATCAGAAAACAGTGCAATCTCTCTTCTACTTAGATATAGTAAAATCGTGCGATGAAGTTGAGTAGAGATTATGAATGACAACATGATGGGTTTGGAACGGAAACGATCTCAATCCCTATTTAAAACTCATTTATTTATTTTTATTATGAATATAATCCTAAGTTTGAAATGGGACAGGGCAAGGGAGGATAAGGACTATGATCCCATCCTTGATTCGAGGTTGATTTCTCGTCCCCGTCCCCGTCCCCAATTAACTCGAGGATTATTCGTCTAGTTGCCATTCTTAGTAGATATAGCTTTCGCATTGAGAATAAATCAATATAAATGGTGTGTTCTCACTTGCGTAACCAATATTCAACACAATTTATTGACCCAAATTTGAACTTTCTCGGCTTATACCATTCCTCCTTCAAATTCAATTGAATACTCCTTCTCCCTCTCTCTCCATCCCTATTCAACTGTTCGATCTATATATACTACTCCCCACCTCTCTCCATAATTCAATTAATCTTCAAATACAATCCCAACTATCTTTCCTCAAGCCCTCCTCTTATATATAATGGTCTTAGATGTTCCACACTAGCCATCACCTTACACGAGCCTCGTCCTCTCCTCTTGTATAGGTTGGCAAAAGTTTCTTGATCGCGTGAAACGCATATATTTCTGTTTGATCCCATGCTATATCAGTGAATCATACATATATAAGTTGAATCCAATCGTTCTTTAGGATCTTTACAAGGTGTTCTTAATTGGTCTGCTAATTTAGACAGGTGCAGGAAAGGAATTCTTACTAGGGACAACCATGAGCAGTGGAAATGGAACAAAATTTGATCTCAAGTTGAGTTTATCTCCCCCAAGGCCAAACATTAGAGTTGACTCCCCACCTGGATCAAGAACAGTGTCACCGAGCTCATGTGTGTCATCAGAAGAGTACTGTACGAGCCCCGAGGCCACATCCATGGTTCTGGTGGGTTGCCCTCAATGCCTCATGTACATCATGCTATCAGAAGAGGACCCAAGATGCCCCAAATGCAAGACCACTGTTTTGCTTCATGTCATCCATGACAAAAACACTGCCACCAAGAATACAAGCTACTCTTCAAAATCTTCCCTTGAGTTTCCCAAATGAAAGTGTGTAGCCTGCATAGTGCTACTTTTTTCTTCCCCCGCCTCCCCTCTTTTAATCTGAAAAAAACGCGTGTAAGAGATAAAAACAAGCTATGTACAATTTACACATGTACTTTCAAAGCAGTCATACAAATAGGTTTTGTTGTTCGGACCCCAACTCAAGTGGATACGAAAGCCCCTAACATGAAATCTGAAAAACTGGGAAATCAGAGTCGATTTTGTTAAGAAATATAGGGTTATTTTCTTTTTGTACTCAATTTCATTATGCAGAATTAATAAAACTCTGGCCTTCCTTTTTTCCTTATTTTCTTTTGGATTGTTTTTAAGCCAGATTTTACACAGTATTTGGCACTAGACCTATATAAAACTGGCCACAGCACAAATTTACTCCTCAGTATACTGCCAAACTCCAAAAGGAATTACATGGAAAGTGTCATTCAACAAATCAAAGTGAAAAACAATCTACCTAAAGTTTACAAAGCCTTCTTTCAAATTCAATAACAAATTTACACTTTAAAAAGGGGCCTTCTTCACCTCCATCTCCCAACACCGCCCACCCATACCCATCTTCTCTCAACTCTGAATAATAGGAAATTAGATTCAGTGTAACCAAGATTTTATGCTAAACAGTATTTGGCAATATACATAAAACTCATCGCAACACAAATCTACTCAATATTAACACGCATTTTAAACACTGATTATAATCTACTAAACATTCTATATGCAAATGCCGAAGATAAACACACAGATCGCATTACTTCGCTAAAGTTGGCAGATAAGGTTAAAAATGCTAGATTTCACCTTATTCCAACTTTTGACCCTGAACCCAACTTTTTCCTTTCAAGTTCAATCAAGTCCCAATAAAATTTATAACATTTCAATTAATGCAATTTAGTCCCTAATAATTTATTTTAACTATAATTCCTCTCAAATTTTGAATTAAAATAAAAATCATAAACATCAAGATTTCAAGGCATAAAGCACGCTATCCTCAAAACACGGTTTCTACTCGAATATTCAACTTAAAATTAAATAAATAAACAATTTTCGGGGGTGTTACAATATCACAACCAATTTTTTGCGTGTTCATCGTTTTTGGTCTAACAACTTGGGATGTAGTTGGTATGCCCCTATATAGAAGAATAACACGCCTTTCATTTTCCTTGTGAGTTGAGATCTATCACTTCAAATTCGAGTAGGTTAGCAGGTAGAAGAATATAGATAGTACTTTGAGTTTCAACTGAATTGTGAACATACTGTTGTCCACAATGACCGAGCCTTTAATCTACGAACAAGTTCTAAATAAAATATGACCGTTGTAACTTCAATTGACGTTGTCTTGTTGCCACCCCATTTTCATTCATCGCAGTTGTTTAGCAACTCTCCGCCATGTTATTCAATAACTCTCTGCCATGTTATCGCACAATTGTTGATGTAGATAATTACGAATGTTGTTGATCGATAGTTATGAACACTCATAAATGTCGATGATCGACGCTTCATAATGTCGACATCAAGAGTTATGATATAAATGTTGTTGTGGACATTTATGGACTGTTAATTATGGACATTTATGATTTTATAACTGTCGATCAACATTTATAACTATCGACGCTAATGTCATAACCGTTGAAGTGGATAGTTTTAAAGTGTCGATCAATCAACATTGATAACTATTGACACTAGTTACGAAAGCATGACCAGACGATTCCAACATTATAAACAATACTAGAGCTTCAAATCGTCAATTGTTAAGCAACATTTTAGAGAACACTGAAACATCAACCTTATTACTTTCATGCAAATGTAAATTACGTGATCAATTTTGTAAATAAAAACTAGATCTATAATGGCAATTGTATAAATATGATAAAACTATTTTATTCTTTATTTTGCAAAAGCTTAACAATGGAAATGATGAACAGCTAAAAACAAATTGATAAAAAGTAATGAAGCTTACGCACAAATAACAAAATTTGGTAGCAAGGTTTCATTTGCAATG
Organism: Fraxinus platypoda; assembly: GCA_903798405.1. NCBI lineage: Eukaryota > Viridiplantae > Streptophyta > Magnoliopsida > Lamiales > Oleaceae > Fraxinus > Fraxinus platypoda. The sequence continues at coordinate 22,282 of CAIGRT010067858.1, read as the reverse complement.
TCGATTTGTATTTAACAAACTAAAACAAAAAATAGTGTTAAAAGGCCTTTAAATCTCGCGTTCTTTGATTAGAGTTCAAGATAGACGACGATAATGAAACATAATTTTTTATTTTGAGGTACTTAGATTTTATCATGTAGTTAATTGCATGAACCGTTACCATAGCTTGACTGGGAAGTTATTATCTTAGTGCTTGTTCGGAATAACTTAAAAATTTGTATTCACAAATTTAATCAACTTTTCAATCCCATATTTCATCATTTCTTATCAAAATTTGTTATAACTTTTATGTTAAAAAACTCTGCCAAACAACTCCTTAATCTCGAAAACACAAAGGAAGTGAACATTTTCATTTCCAACTTTTTATTCACAAATTGACATTTTAGCCACTATTTGATTTAGATATAAATTAGATTTTCAATGAACTTTAGCAAAAATGGATGGAATGTGTGGATCACTAAATTCTATTGTGATTAAAATTAATTATTAATTTTGTCTTCAATTTTAATTAATTCTTCTAAACAAAACAAAGAGGTGCTTAACTACATATCCAAATTCACCTAATATAACTAAACAAATAATTATCATTAAAAAATCTCAATATTTACATCCTTTGGTTTTGGCTTTTCTTAGGTTATACTTCTCGCGGAGGAGCCTCACAATTGTTTGTACTTTATTCCTCTTCGCTTTTGCAGTCATCAAACTTTTTTTCTGCTTGATATCCAATTCACATTTCTGCACCATGACCCTTGGTTCAGGAGGATCCAGTGTCGTGGGTCTGTATACCTCGCTCTCGCTTTAAAGAAATTGTATTTTTACTGTTAAATCTGCCTATTGGTCGTTTTACTTTGTGGGTTTTAGTGCTTATTTGATTTGAGGGAATGGTGATTACAATGAGTTGAGTGTGGATCGTTATTGAGAGGAAATTTTATAATCATGTCGAATTTTAATCTGGGTTCTTGCTGAAGAATCTGTACCAATTTTATGTGTGAATTTTGGGGATCTCGATTGAAAGAAAATTTCCTTGTTAACTAAGGCTCTTTAAGTTTTTGATGTGTTTATGTAGTATTACTATTAATTACTCAGTGTTTGAACTTTTTGTAACTATCAAGTTTTGATTTAAGCTAAATAATTTCACAATTGACTTGGTTGGAAAAATGGTGGAGAGATTTTGTGTGCTGCTTTGACTCCAATATTCCTCTTGATTACATTTTTGGGTGTATAATTTTTGATTCATTTCCAAAACGTTCGAGGAGATTTAGTTTGATGAATTTTGTTTTAAGGAGGTGGTCTTGTCGGTAGAGCACTGCTAGACAAAAACAACATGTTTTGTAATAAGCAATGTAGTTGCTGAATATTTTTTGATAATCAGCCTTGCATTTGCTTCCGCCTTCCTGGTTGTTCTAATGCTTGGCACATGGAGAGTGGCTACAAATTTAGTTTGACCGAATATTGTTTGATATCACTTAGCTCATTTCTTAGTTCCATGAATTTTCCACAGTTTTCTTTTCCAAGGTAGTTTGATGCATTAATTGTTTTCCTTTTCTCTTTTCATTGGGCGAATGCATGTTTGATATATTCTATATATCTAAATTTGGTTTTGGATCTTTATATAATTGAGTGTGCTTGAGAAATAATATTTGATGTTGATTTATAAAGCGCTTTTAACAAACCAAGCCTTGTTTAAATGTTTATACCTAATCTTAACCAAGGATCTGCCTTTAGCTATTGATCTTCTAAATGATGAATCATATGTGAGTGTAAGTAGAAGACATTTTTCATATTCGATGATGATATCAGTTGAGAATTTAACTATTTTATTTTCCACATAAAATGAGTTTCCTCCTTTCCTCTTGTGAGATATCTCAATTTTCACCTCATGTCATGCACAGCAAGAGGGAGGGGGGAGATGGTGAGGTGGGAAAAGTAAATGTAATAGCAACTCTTTTCTTAAACCTTAGCCAATTAAAACTATGGTATTCAACATGAGAAGGTGTGTACTTTATGGGATTTTTGTCTATGTTCCAATTTATAAGTGTACAGAGGACGCGTTGATATTTTGATCTGATTTATATCTTCTTTATCTCCCTGCACTTTATATCCATGCTTCTCTCTGCTCTATATATTGGACCAAAAATGCAATAAGGACTGTTGCATATGTATAGGTAGACTTTGCAGAATGTGCCAAGTACTATAATTGTTTAATATTTTCCAGATAATCTATTTTTTATTATCATGCATCTATTGAGCTTCATTACCTTGTTCCTGAAATCTATCTTACTATGATCCAAGTCCTTTGACTAACAGATGAACTATAGAGTTACCTTTCTCTGGTTGCCATTTTTTTTTATCTTTTCTAGGAGATTAGAACTTGATACCTATAAAAGATAAAAACGTTGAGCATTCTCAAGCGTTTCGTCATCCTTGCAGTCCCTCGGAATTTCCGATTGCTGGAGGAACTTGAACGTGGAGAAAAGGGGATTGGAGATGGTACAGTAAGTTATGGAATGGACGATGGAGATGACCTCTACATGCGATCATGGACTGGCACCATAATAGGTCCTCATAATGTGAGCATCTTCTCTACTCGGTTTTACTTTTTTGAATTTAGCGTTAACTCCTTTACAGCATCAATAGTATTGGTGAACCTGTGGTGTCACTCTATATTATTTGGAGGTTCTTATTAGACTGATTTTATTTGAACTAGTGTCCCTCTCAAGTTATTTCATCCGAGGCTTTTGCCTGTTAATGAAAGATGAAATTCATGGTAATTATATCATTACTACATAAATTTATTATTCCACTCTTCAGTTCCTGTAGTCTTATCCATGTCACATTTTTCTTTTTCAATATGTGGGGACATGTTGCTCAAATAATTTTTCTTTCGGTGAATAACAAATAGGGCTTTGCACATGGCAAAGTTTCTTACTTGAATAGGTTTTTATTGTGACCAGTTCTATCTATCTGGCAGTGCAAAAGGGCATTGCTAGAAACAATAGTTAGCAGACTGCTGGGAAAATATTATCACAACTGTTCGTGTAACTACAGATTCTACTGAATTTTATTTGTTTTATCTGACAATGGCACTAATTTAAGCCAAGATGAATCATCTGTCAGACAGATGCATGCCTTTTTGTACTGTTAAACTAATGTTGCTGTAGGAGTCTTGTACATCTCTGATTTCTGGATGGCGCTATTGTTTAAAATTTTGGCATAATATTATCCCTATTGAAGTTTAAATATTTATATTACCCTTCTCCTTTGTTTTTCAGAGAGTGTAGTATATGATTTTGTTGATTCATCTATAATGATATTTCTTCCTTGATGAGATGGCTTAAGTGCATTATAAATTTATGATTATTCATTGCAGTCCGTACATGAAGGTCGGATATATCAGTTGAAGTTATTCTGTGACAAAGATTATCCAGAGAAGCCACCAAGTGTTCGTTTCCATTCCCGGATTAACATGACTTGCGTCAACCATGAAACTGGAGTGGTATGAAACAATTATCTTGTTTAAGTTTGGCATATAAATATCTTGTTCATAAGTTGCTATCACTGCATTCTTATACGGGCAAAATAGATCAGCGTTGCACATGCTTGCAAAGTTAAATATCTCATTGCAAACTCACTACAATATGATTTAATTTTGATGTGGAGTGTGGCAGGTTCTCTTTCTGGTTATTTTCCTTCTCCTTTTGTCAAAAGTTTGTGGCCTGCGGGTGCAGGGCTACTTTGACTCAAAAAAAGATCTTTAAATCATATTAAAATCTCTTTTTCTTTTTTTAAAATTGACTCTATTGTTCAGAAAACATGTTAAAGCTTGAGTGGTTATGAGGAATTCTAGATTTTTCTGGAATCTTTTGATCTTTGTGGTACTTACCAAGTCAAATTTTGGAATTCAATGTTTATAAATGAATATGATGATATTAATGAAGTCTTGATGATAGGAATTCTATTTAGGGTGTGTTTGAGCCACATTATTTTGGAAGAATGTATTTTGGAATAGTAGATTGATGGAGTATGTGTTGTTGAAAAAGAATGAAAAGTTATTGATGCGATGTAAAATATTATTTTATTGAAGAATGTGTGGTTGAAAATGAGTAGAAGAATGAGAATGAAAATTTTAATGTGACTCAAACAGGGGCTCAATATTCAAAAAATAACTTGTACTGATCTCTATACAATTCACATTCAGACCCTTAACATTTCTTATTAATTATGAATTAATATCTAACAATTAAAATAATTTTAAAATAATTGTGGTAGGCGAATGAACTGTGTAACATAATATACTATCCATCTTTCCCCAGGATGGACTTTTTTAACACTCCTAGGGGTAAGTTTTCTCTCGCACCAAACTTGACCTACCCACAAATTGTTCTGATGGGGATGGCATCTCTTATGATGATATTACCTTATTCAAGTTAAATGTAACCATAAAACCTCTAATTATGTCGTGTGCCTATTATGGTGAGTTTCCACCACGTGACTTACAAATCTAGTGTATTTTAGTGCCTTGTTATGAGGATGCTTGTAGGAAATGAAATGATTTTCCTGATTTTTAATATGTAGGTGGAATCAAAGAAGTTTCCACTTCTAGCAAATTGGCAACGAGAGTACACAATGGAAAACATACTGACACAGCTAAAGAAAGAGATGGCGGCTCCGCACAACCGTAAGCTGGTTCAGCCTCCGGAAGGGACCTATTTCTAGTATAAAGATATGTATAGGTCTTGTTGACTTAAAAAATTGTGTTGAGAAGTGAAACTTGAAAGCCCCAGAAAAGCTTCTATTCACTCAGTTGCCTCTTGGATATCTTTTTCTGCTCTACTCCCCTTTGAACAATGTTGTTGGGTTCTGTTTTATAACGGGTTATCTTTTGTGTGCAAGACTGTAAAGGATGAATATATATCTTAAGTTGTTGCAGTTTCTGAATCTTGTCTACAAGATTTGTGGGTTTCTTTATTGTTCCTTCACCATGAAAGTAAGTTCAGGAATATTTACTTGGCTTTGAATGGATGGGTTCTTCACTTTGTCAAAAATTGAGAGTTTTAACATTAATCTTCTTTGTTTGAGAGATTATCATTCTCCCATATCTGTGTGTTAAATTTCTTATGTCAAAGAAAAGCAAGCTGCCAAGGTGTCTCTGTGAAATTGGGAGGGAAAAGCTTTCTATTGAGAGACACACCAAATGAATAATCAATGACATAATTGTTCAATGAAATATGAGAACTATGATACAAAAATAAACTTCATAGTAATTATTCTATTGACTATAGTACAACCTAAAAAAGAGTACCTACACTTCTTGAAATTGGTACCAATGTTTTAAATGAAACAAACCATGGTTTTGGGATAATTCAAATGAATATTGAAATTTTATTGTGGAATTTTTTGTTCTACTGTAGATCATTTTTGGTTGGCTTATTGTTTACTTGTAAGAATGAGAAAGAAAAAGTAAGAACAACATTTTTATAAGATATTTTTATTAATTTTTAAAAAATCTGAAAATAATTTTCATTGCACGTTGACTATGATTAATAACAGAAATGTGACATGGTCTATGCTTGGAGGATTGTGACAATTGGGAGATGAGTAAGCCACATGTAGCATCTGAATTTGATACACACAATGGCTTGAATTTTCTTTATGATGATTATAGAATGGTGGAATTAAAAATGATATTGAAAAATTGCATGCTTGAGTTGGGAAAAACATTTTATGAAAATCGAAATTTTATCTTCACGAGGATGAAAAAACAGAAAGTATAGTTGAATAATAAACTATGTGATTGAGCAAGTTAAATAAGAAGCACATGGAACAAATATAAAATTATTAATGATTTACATCATCTACGTACGTGTTAAAAGAATATGTTTATATCGTTGTCTACACGATGGGCAAACTAACATGACTAGGAGTCCACATGAGAAAATATGCTTGTCAATTAGGAAGGGCATTAGATGTCATGACTGTATCGCATTCGCATTGATGATCAAATTGAAACGAAATTGAAACTTCAGTAATGAATTTAGAAGAAAAAAATATGTATGACTTGAGGGAAACTTCATAAAAGTTGGGTGACTACCATTGTTCTTGTACCCGAATTCGAGTTAAATGGCGGCTCGTGACTTGCATGACAGATCCTAGTTTGATATTCTACTTTTTATGCTTTTATATGCCTGAGAAATAATTTTAAAAATGATTCACGCCCTTCCAACAAAAAGCACCCTTACCCGACCAAATAACTGCCAAACGGTAAACCCGTTTGAAGAATCCAAGAAATCCCCTCATTCGTCTCTCTTCCCTGTTTTAAACTTCAGAGACTTCTATTTATTGTGTCTCACTAATCTAAACGCTGTCATATATCAAGCGAACAACTGCATATATATCAAGTTTCTGGGATTTTGTTTCATTTTCCCAAACACCAAGAACTAAGGTAACTATTATAAATTCCTATGCAAGATTTTTTAACTCCAACTCCAATACGTATGTGGATTGCTTGTATAATTGATTATTCTTTTTTTTAATCTCATTTTGAATGCAGTTCTTGAATCCATCAAGTTCTTTTTTTTTTTTTTTTNCCATTTGATCATTTCAGTACAATTTCTTCTAGACTTTAATAATCATTGTGTGTGTTTATATATCATTTTTATGCTGTATAGATATGTATGGTTTAACAATTATTGATACACGATGATTTTATGGACTGTAGAAATTTTGGCGGGCGCAAAAATAGTTAAAGATGATAGGAGGATTCATCTCGAGAGGTTTAATGTATGTCATCAGTTAATCCTTTGCCATTTTCATAATTGATTCCATGTCTGGCCTTGTGTTTTTACTTTATGGAAGTTCGACATTTCGAATTTTATTGTTGGATTTACAGTCTGGTTCTTGCGTATGCCTATCCTGCATTTGAGTGTTTCAAAGCAGTGGAGAATAATGGAGTTGAGGTTCAAGAACTCAGGTTTTGGTGTCAATACTGGTAAGAATTTCCTCTACCTTTCATGTGCATTAATGTTTCATTCTTTACGAATAATGATAGTGCTTTACATCGCTAATAACTCAAAGCAACAATCAAAATGAAATGCCGAAATTTCTGGTAGTCCATCTCAAATTCGTTGAGAATAATGCTTAGTTTGTTGTTGTAGTTAGTTCATAACGTTAAAAAAAACGATATTTTGTAGGATTATTGTTGCACTGCTCACAGTTCTTGAGAGAATTGGTGATATCTTCGTCTCTTGGTATGCATTTTTTTTTTTTGGACTTCTTCTTTTGTGTGCTGGACTTATTTGGTAAGATAGGCTGAATAGCGACAATTTTGAAGAAGAAAAATAAACTAAAATTTTATATACGGTATGGTCCTGTCCATTATTGCATGTAGGTTGCCATTGTACGGTGAAATGAAGTTGGCTCTTTTCATTTACTTGTGGTATCCCAAAACAAAGGTGAAACCTTTTCCTTCTTACTTCTTCAAATTAATACTAGATAGAATTTTGCTCATATTCTTCTCTAATATTTCCTTGTATAACATAGGGGGCGGGATATGTATACGAGACCTATTTGCGGCCTTATGTGTCTAAGCATGAGATGGTTATTGATTGGGGCTTACTTGAACTTAGGGAGAGAGCATGGAACTTGGCTATTTTACATTTGCAAATTGGCTCACAACTAGTTTCAGCAAAGATTCCCCAATTTATACAATTTGCGACATCCCAATCTGCAAGGATTAAACAGCCTATCTCTCAGGTATCACTTTTATCCATTCTTTGTCAATTGAAAATCTCATTATGTTAAATTCTCTTGAATGTTAAGTAATTGTAGTCATGACTCGGCTTTGTACTATCGAGATGCCTAATTAGAGGTGTCAATTTGGCTGGATAAGTTATTCCCTTGACCCACCTCTTCTAGCAGGCAAGCCAAGCCCGAGATGGATGTTGCCAATCCAAATAGGGATTGGGTCACTCGATGTATTTTAGGGCGCATTTATGCTTACTGATTGGAAATAATCAACCAATAGCCTTGGTTTTGCGTAAAATTCGTCAATTGGACAACAAGAAAGAGTTATATATCTCGTCATGTTAGTTTTGTCGCACCAAATCCTAACAACACGTGAGAACATTTTTTGCAGAATGAAGAAAATCAACATTCCTATGAAACTCCTCCTCATTCTCCTCCTCGGCCATCCTCACCTAGTACGCCTTCCCAACTTGTCAAGAGGAACAAGAACGACAGAGAACAGCCGCCAATTACACTATTTGGAACGCCAACCTCGCAGCATGCCCAAGCACCCAAATCTGGTTCAACCACGAATGGCTTAAAAGAGAAATTGGGAGTGGAACGCCATTTACGTACTGCCTGGCTTAAACTTAGGAGATTCAATATAAGCAACTAGCAAAAGTGTATTGTTAGAAAAGATGAATCGTATTTGGAATTCAAATTCATTCATTTTATATGTTCTTATTCTGTATTTTCATTCTTTGTCCAATTATCAAATGTTCCTACACGGGAAAAAAAGAAAAAAAATAGTTATTCTTTTCCTTACTAGTACGTAACCAGCGCGTTGCACGTGGTACTGGGTAAGCCAATTCGAATACATAGAAAGTGAGCAATCCATATTTGGCTGCAAAAGCCATTGCCTCAAATTTGAAATAAGGAAAAAGCCACGTGTACAGAATTTTTTTCACAGAATCTATACAGGTGCTGTGTTGACAGTTTTTTTTTCTATTTTGATAATTGCCAATGAAAAAATGATAATTGTGTATCGGTAAAAAATCTGTAAAGGAAATTCTATAGATCTATCATAACTGTTGAAATTTTACCGTGACATATTGTCCCATCGCCAGAATTTGAAAAGTCAATAATATTCTTAAATTTGAAATTAAACATTGGTGGCCCTCAGTTAACCAAAAGCACGATGTGCTCATTAAAAAATATGGTGTGAATATATTGATAAATTGAAACCTTTCGCGGCTTCGCCCCACCCCTTCTCCCTCTCCAAATCATCAAGAACCATCCCAAATTTTTTTTTTTTTTTTTTTGACTCATTCCTTAGGTTAAATCTAACAAAAATTATTATTATTATTATTATTATATGCATGAAATAATTAAAAAGATAAATGCATCCTTACCAGAAGGAATAACTACCATACGGTAAACTCGTGAGGAGAATCCCAAGATATCCACTCCAGTTAACTTACGTGTAAAATGATGAGAAGGCGTCGGTCTTTAGAAATGCAGAACTGCATAAATATTTAAAATCTTTAAAAATGTATTTTTTTATATATAGTTAAATGCTCTCGCGTTCATAATATCCTCTATATAGCCAACTTCTCCTTCTTCCTTCAATATCAAGTTTCTGGGATTTGTTTCATTTTTTCAAACATACAGATTAAAGATCCCTTTTTTGCATCAAAGGTAAAGATATTTAAATTCCTGTGCAAGATTCTTTAACACCAATATAATCATGGTTTTGTCGAATAATTGTATGATTGATTTGTGTCTGTAATGCAATTCTTGAATCCTTCAAATGTTTTTTTTTACCATTTAATCATTTCAGTAGCAATTTCTTCTTGGATTTATCTACATTCACGACAGGTAGAATAATTAAAAATCCTTGTTTATGTTTCTAGTTTAGTACAAATCTGTTTTTGAACAATGCATTGTTGTGTGGTTGAAATTACTAATTTGTTTTAGATTTTCGGTGAAAAAAATTGACCAAATGGTGAATTTTCAGATTGGTTTAGGAATTTTGTCGCACGCAAAAGCTGTTAAAGATGATAGGAGGATTCATCTCAAGAGGGTTAATGTAAAAATTAATTTCCTGTTTTGCCTGTTTTTTCTATTAACTTTTCGCTTATTCGGAGTTCCTTTTGAATGGGGAATCTCAAATTTTATTCGTGGATTTATAGTCTGGTTCTTGGGTATGCCTATCCTGCGTTTGAGTGTTTCAAAACGGTGGAGAAGAATAGAGTTGAGATTCAAGAACTTAGATTTTGGTGTCAATATTGGTAAGGATTTCTACCTTTCATGTGCTATAGTATTTCAATCTTAAGGAATAATGCTAGTTCATAATGCATGGAAGAAACACGATACTGACACAGGGAAATGATATTTTTTGTTAAAATATTTTTTCATGTATAGGATTATCGTAGCAGTGCTGTCAGTTGTTGAGAGGATTGTTGATACCTTTATCTCTTGGTATGCATTTTGTGTATCCTCTTTCGGATTTTACATTTTTCGACTCTCTTTCATTATTTGCTTGAGATTACAATGTAGGCTGCCAATGTACGATGAGTTGAAGTTGGTTCTGATCATTTACTTATGGTATCCGAAAACGAAGGTGAAACACTAGTTAGATTTTCTTTCTTTTCACTTGTTTGCTTTCTTCAAATTAATTTCAAAATTGCTCAAAGATTTGTTTGCATAATGTAGGGGACTAGATATGTATATGAATCATTTCTACGGCCTTATTTGTTGAAGCATGAGAAGGATGTCGACCGGAGTTTACTGGAATTTAGGGAGAGAGCATGGAGCCTGGCCGTTTTTTATTGCCAAAACTGCACACAACTGGGTTCAGCAAAGATTGTGCAATTCCTTCATTTTGTAGCTTCCAAGTCTGCAAGGATTAATCCTAGCTCTGAGGTTACATTCTTTATCAATTAAAAATTTCATTTTGTTTGGCATTATCGTTAATTGAAACGCAATCTCGATTCTTGAGTAGTGCCTACATAAAGTTTCTATTTGATTTTGTCCTACCAAGATAGAGATGTCAATCACATAGACTAGACCACTTTCCAAAATGCCCGAGATGGCTCGCCCAGTGGCTTAGAGCAAGGCCAATTATCAACCCACCCCCCACATACACTTCTCTATTATTTTTGTGGAAAACGATAAAAGGTTCACCTTGGCTGCATAGCACAGCCCGAATGCCCTAGGTCCCCTACAGCCAGAGCTAGAATGGCCCGGCTATACGGGTGGATTGGCCCTAGCCACGCCCGGTTAGAGTTATGCTTCGACTGGCCCTAGCCTATCCCTTTTTTACGTCTTAGACTGGAGATTTGAGATTAGACACTAGTTTTTGCAAAAAAAAAAAAGGTAATATCAAATATCATCTTTTCTCAAAAAATGTAAAGTATGATCTTTTCTCCATTCTATCGCAAGATTCACAACTATATCCTAACAATGCCTAAAACAATTTGTGCAGAAGGTCGAAAATCAGCAATCTGATGAAGCTCCTCCACCTCCTCCTCCTCCTCCTTTCACCCCACCTAGTACGCCATCAAGATTATCCAAGAAGAATGACAGCGAAAGTCCAAGGCGGCCAATTACACCAAGAACACCCTCCTTTCGTCGCGCCCAAACATCTAAATCTGAATCCATTCGAGTTCGGATGCAAAACATTGACACTGAGGATGTTGTAAACCCGGACGAAGATACCGGTTCGCCTATGGAACGACATTTACATAATGCCCGTCTTAAGCTTAGGCGATTCAAAGCTAGCGACTAGTAAAGCATATTGTCAAATATATAAAAGAACAGCAAAAATAATCAAATTAAATGAAATTGTATTAGGAATTTAAATTTACTCGTTTTATGCTTTGTGTATCTAACATTATATTTTCCTTCTTTTCGAATCGATCTTTTGGATTTGTAAATTTCCTTTTACATAAAATTGAAAGAATTAAGCTATATGTATATTTCTTGTTGACATTCTTCTTGACATTTCTCTCTGTGTCAAACTTAATGTCAAGTAGAATGGTTGAAATTGAAATGTGAACACGACCTTCGCATTCTGGAGATCTGAGTAGCCAATTGCACGGGTCATTGCTTGAAAAATGGGGTGGATGGAGGTGGCGATTCTCCGCAGCCTAAGGCGGTAGAGGAATCCATTCCTGGCAGCCATCTGTTTCTTGAGATGGGCCACACTGGATTTTCGAAAAATCGATTGGGACATATGCAGATTGCAAAACGTCATTAAACCCCTGTTTGTTGAGGATTAATATAAGATTTTTAATGGAGAAGTGTAATTGAAAAGTTGTGGATTTTATAAAATATGTAATTAAATTTAGGGCGATACTACAAGTACATAATACATTACATAATTGACATGTGGTACGCATTCATCGGTAGTCTACAATTTTTTACTTTTCCACACTTCACATCCATGGCCGAATTTCTTCTACATGGGCCTATGTAATTCATTATGTACAATAATAATGGGACTTACAAAAATACCCTTAAAATATTGGGTTTTAGAGTTTTAATTTTGGGGTATTTACAAAAATGCTCTTAAAATTATGGATGTTTTGAAAAATCATATAAAAGGTTTTTAGGAAGTAAAAAATACTGTGTAAAATGAAAAAATGACACAATGTCACTTTTTTTTTTATAAAAATTGTCACACGCAAACTCAAAAAAAAATGACAAAACTAAAAAAAAGTGACACCCCCTCTCAAAAAGTGATACAAACTCAAAAAAGTGACAAACTCAAAAAAAATTACAAATACCAAAATAGCACCATCCATTTGTGCAGCACCAGTAATCATGTTCTTAAAATAATCAGCACGTCTAAGCCAATCCACATGCTGATTATGTTAGGAAAATATAACATATTCTTTCATTTTTTTTATCTTCTTAAAAAGTGACAGAAATTTAAAATGTGACAAAAACCTAAAAAAAAGTGATAAAATTTTAAAAAGTGACACAATGTCACTTTTATAAAATTGACGAGCAACTTTGACATCCTTAAATGGTAATACATGAAATTAAGTAAGTGACAGTATGATACAATCTCACTTTTACTCAAAAAAGTAACAAAAAATTGAAGAATGTGAGAGAGAAAAAGAAGTAAAAAATATCGTGTAAAATTAAGTGACACGGTATCCTTATTTTATTAAAAAAAAAAGTGATACAATGTCGCTTTTTAAAATTAAGTATCACTTTTTTACAATATCGCTTTTATTTAAAAAAAAAATGATGTTTGTTATGTAGAACAGTGACAGAAATTTCAAGAAAGTAATGAAAAAAAAATGACAAACACTTAAAAAAGTGATGAATACTAAAAAAAAGGGATTACACTAAAAAATTTGAGAAACACCAATCAAAACCTAAAAATAGATTCATGAGTGATTGATTTTATTCTACATGTTGTGTATTTGTGATTATATTTCACTTCTATTAATTAAATATAAAATATAACTTCATTTTGGGAATTGAGATTATATGAGGAAGTAATATAAATTCAAAAAAAATGACAGAAACTCAAAGAAGTGATGAATTATTTTCATATCAACAATTCAAAACCAAAAATGGAGTCTTGGAACAAATCTTCCTTTGTCAATCTCAATTCATTGATTGTTTCATATTACCTTTGCATGCTCAAACAAGAAACACAACTAAAATTCATGAATTTTACGGCAACCCAAACACAACTCTCTTAGTCCTTCACTTTCACCTATATTCATTCTTCAATTTCTATTGTGGCCTCACACATTTCAGTTTACAAAATCCATTCACTGCCTCAATTTTCACCATTCATTCACAACTCTTCTTCTAAGAACCCAATCCCCAATTCTCTCTATAATTTCCAACCAAAACTCAATCAAAATTGCTAGAAAACAAAAATCCAATTTGCAGTTCCGCCACCTCATCTTTACTTATCAAGAACTTCAACTCTCTATGATTTCTCAATTGATTGCTTTGCCGTCGTTATAGCCTCCTCCACCACGTCGAACCACCATTCTTTATCTGACTTTGAATCTGAAATTGAAACCACCAACACAGTCGATTTAGCCACGACCTTCACCTACCATTGCTTCTTCTTCTCCTCCCCTCCCCTGTCCTCTCCAACTCCATTGTAACTCGCGACAACCTCATCTTCCTCACCGGAAAAACCACTGGAATCTCATACTATTGTCGTTTCAACGTACTTCGTGGACCCCTTCATACACTCATGTCGATCCATGCAAGAAATGGTGGAAATGCGTGAACTTATTGATTTAAAATCTAACTGGGATTACTTGCATCAGCTTCTCATGCGCTATCTATCCATAAACCCCCAAGAGCACCCATAAATTCATAGTCAGAGCTTGGTTGGGGAGGGGAGGTTATAATGTATTTAATATGTTCTTAAATATTTAATTAATTAATGGGAGTATTAATCAAATTAGTTAATATTTTAGGGCATTGGGCCTAATTTGCCCATAATTATGTACATATAGATTCAGGGGCGGACCCAACCCAGGCCCAATGCAGGCATCTGCCTGCACTGGGCTTTGGGCTGCCCCCAAATTTTCATTAACCCAATGCTTTAAAAAAAAAAAATACTTGGCCAATTATTTGGCCCAAAAAATTTGATAAAATAGAAGCCCTGCTGGCTGCTCCTGCAACGCACGCCCCTGCATCACAAAAGATATGATTGTGTTAAATAGAAGCTTGAATATGAAGTTGCAGTAGGATAGCCACATGTGTGCTATCATGACTTTGGAACTACAGTCATGTAATTGTTAGAAGCAAACTTCTGTCCAAAAGACGACAGTTTCTAGATTTATGGGTGTATTTGTATTATTTTTAATGCTAGATGATTGTTCAATTTACAATCTTCATCTGTGTGACAAAGGGCAATGAGTTTCATTTAAAGAACTAATGCTGGGCCTCTTGGATAACTCTGTTTTTGATTTGACGAGGCCTGCAGTAGTTGAAAATGAAGTCATGGAATAAAACAGCTTGCTGCTTAGCTCCTTCTTACCAACCAATCACATTTCTTTACTCGTTTGTTGTTTATTTGGTTGTTTCATAGTTCCGCGATTTTTCTTTTTTCTTTTTTAAAAAGACAATTCTTGATACAGTCAATTATAAACATGAGACGCTGTTGCAGTCTTTTCACAGTCAATTATAAACTTGAAAAATGAAATGTTGTTGCAGTCGATGATGCCATGCTGTAATGCAGGTACATCGGCAATATTGGTGAGAGTTCTGGAGAGGAACCATCCGTTGGATGCAATCTCCCCTTGGATGGTGCAGAGTGGGTGGACCTCTTGGTTAGAGAAGTAATAAATGCTTCAAATGTAGAGGATGCTAAGATGCGTGTGTCGCGAGCACTCGCGTTACTGGAGAAGTCCATTTTTGGATAAAGATATATTCTTAAATATTGATAATGAGGCGATTGTACAAAGATATCAAAGTATGAAAACTCGTAAAGAACAATTGTAAGATATTTCATTTTAGTNTCGAGTTACCGGAGAAGTCCATTTTTCGAGAAAGATATATTCTTAAATATTGATAGTGAGGCGATTGTACAAATATATTAAAGTATGAAAACTCGTAAAGAACAATTGTAAGGTGTTTCATTTTAGTATAATGTTTGTATTATAATTTTTATTTTTATTTTTACTTTTATTAATACCGCCCGCACTGAAAAAATTTCCTTGGTCCACCCCTGTATAGATTTATCCTTAAATTTAATTGTGTACTCAAATTTAAATTTTAATTTCCATCAAATAGGGGCTAAGTAATATGTATCGTTGTGACATTGGCTCCGTTGCAAGCAGCCAAAAATCAGCCGCGTAAAAAATGAGAGATGCTAGTGGTACATCACCACTAACATCGGGATGTCCCTAATGGACACCCGGTGCTACATCATTGGAGGGAGGGTCGGTGGGTCGGCACTCCCTCCAATGAGGGGGCGTCGGGTGTCTATTATGGACACCCCTATGCTAGTGGTGATGTACCACTAAGCATAATTCCTAAAAAATTGAGGAGGAAGATGATGACGAGCCTGTGGAGGTGGTGGTCAAGGTGGAGTTGACGGAGGGGTGGCCATCTAATGTTCTAAGAAAGAAATAAAAAAACTCTTATAAACCCAGCAAAGTTAAAAATTTAACCCATCAATAATCATTAACCAAAAAAGGAATCGTGAAACATGATTCACTTTTTTTTTTTCATCTTACCATGAATGCATCATGCATGTCAAGCGTTCTCTTTAAACATTTTATACCAAAATTGTCTGTACTAAAAAAACACAACAAATTTCTATTGGCGATGCGAAGGGACACAACACATGAAACAAAAAGATATCTTTCTCGAACAAGTTGAAAAGGAAAATCTGTCCGCTTAATTGGGATTTCAAGTATCAACCATCAAAACCTATCGGTCTGCGTCACTTCGCTCGCAAGGGTTTCTATAGGGTTTCACTGTCCTGTTGCTCCTATGGTCTAACACTTCAAACAAACTCACTCTCACACAGACATATTAGAGAAAGTGTGGCAAAATCCATTATAAGAAATGGGTTCTCTGGAAAATGGAACAGAGAGAGGAGCAATACATGGAAATGAAGGAATCGAAGAGGCGGAACCAATACTATTGGAGCAATCCCAGAGGTTTTGCATGTTACCTATTAGATATCCACAACTTTGGGAGATGTATAAAAAAGCAGAAGCGAGTTTCTGGACTGGTAATACAACGCATACATAAAAGAGATAATTAGTTGCAATATGTGTTGAATTAATGCGCCTCTGTCTCATGTATGTTGTAAATTGTGTTCTAGGGTTTGTCCACGTTTCTCTATTCTTGAATTTATTTTTTCTTTCCGGATTACATTTTTTTTTTTGCCTTATCGAATTTTTTTAAGGAATTAAAGCAGAATATTTTGTTATCTAAATTGCCCAACTTCCTCCTTAATATATGCGTTTTTCACAATATTTGGGACAATTTTGAAATTGACATAACTAAGAAATTTATTTGTGAGGTTCTATTATGTAAAAGAAGATGAAAAGGTTAAGTAGAGAAGAATATCGTTTTTTGTCAACTCACCTAAGAGTCGAGTCATAGAGTGGTGGATCACTTGAGTGGGAAGTGCAATGTTATTGTTTAAGAAAATAAAAATGGACATGATTGGTTTTCTCTTTCTTTAATTCTCTACGAGTTCATTGTATGTTGTATCTAGTATTATGCAGGCACACCCACCTTATAAGGTGTTTACTGCTTGCATTTCTATATGAATTATGCTAGTGTCATTATGTGTATAACGAATTCTTGGTTTTATTTGTTAACTGGATTAAAGATTGTTTCTTTTTTTGGCCAAATAATCAATGTCAGTAATAAATGAAATATGTGATTCTTGTGGGTTTTCTTTTTTAATTCATGGATGGTAACTTGAAAGATAGTTGCTTATGTTGTTGAATCGTTTCTAGAGAAGGATTTCTGTTTCCATGCTCTGTTCTTGGCAAAACCTTAAATCCTTAGTCATAATTGTTGTTTGAGTTTTCCGGGAGATTCTGTTTGTTTATTTTTGTGGAGTGATCAATGATGTTGTCAGAAATATATTGGTATTGCCATATAAACATCAATCTTATTGGAGAAGGAAAGGCGGGTTGTGGGGACGGGGGAGGGAGGGTTCAACCCAACTGAAGGTTATACAAATTTATGTTTTGAAGCATATGAAAAGGAATTGGCTGTGAATGCCATGGTTCATGTTATTAGTGTGTCTTGCCTCTTTATTTTATTTTTATTTTTTTAGTCTACTTTTAAGTGCTAAGCCAACACCCCTTAGGTGATATGTGTTATTGTGATTAATAAACTATTCTTCTCATGTGGTGAAGAGGTTTGCCGGTGTTTATGGGTTGTTTGTTTAGCCAATTTGGTTCAGTTGACCTCCTTCAAGCTACGGATGGGAATCTGTGACAATATAGTTGTCTTTGCACCTATACTAGTCTTTTCACATGTGCAAGATTACAGTATATGGGACTTCTACAGCCACTTGATTCTCAAAATTCTTACAAATTTTGAGATGGGTTTTGCTGGCCATTTTGAATAAATGCCTTCTAAGATTAGTATGCAGGGAAAGTGGACGGTTTTCTGTTCCATATCAACCATTTGACTGTCCATTAATTTCTATCCATATATAACAATGTATACTTGAATTTGGTGACCTTGATAAATTTAGGGTGAGATTGTGGCTGTGAGTGCATCTGACAGGAAGTCACGCTGGAAGTTAGTTTTATAGAGTCTTATAAATGTGGCAGCAGTATTTATCTTTAATATGATGATAGGTGCCGTAGTTGAGAAGTTTATGGAGATGGCTAGTTCTTCGATTATGTTAATTTGTTTGATCATCATTCATGCTTCGATCACTGTGTGCAGTTTAAATTTTTAAGTTTCTAGTATAATTCACACTCTTTGCTAAGGATAGGATCATTGTTTAGCTTCACTTGATTTATAGCTTTCCCCATTTCCCCCCAGTTCTCTATTTTAATGAGGTAAATGTTTTCTTGTATGCTCTCTTTTCTTGCTATAACTTTTATTAACATGTATTTGCTTGGACTTCAGTTGAGGAGGTTGACCTCTCACAGGATGTGCAGCAGTGGGAAACTCTATCTAAATCTGAAAAGCACTTTGTAAGTCATGTGCTGGCATTTTTTGCTGCATCAGATGGGATTGTCTTAGAAAATTTGGCTGCCAGATTTCTAAATGATGTCCAGATTCCAGAGGTTAATATCTCGACTGTTTTCCATCTAAAGACATATTGTAACATGAGAAGGACTACTGTTTTGGCATTTTCTATTTTTTCTTTCACAGTTTGATCTTTCATTCGTGTTTCTGTTTGTCCTCAATTTATGGATTTGACCTTAGATCTAAGTCTCTAGCCTTGACTGTATGGATTCGTGTTTCTTTTTTATCTTTGCGGGTGGCAATTTTGTGCTAAATAGATCCTTTTCTCTGTTTCTGTCAGTGAAGTAGGATATTCAATATGTCTCAAGAAGAAGAATTATGACAACAAGAAGTTTCTTTATATACTTGAAGATCATTATAAACTGGCAAAGATAACCATAAAATGCGTGAGCAATATGTTATGATGGTTAGTAACACCTTGCAGTTAACTTTGACGAAAATTAATGTGTGACCTAAATAGTAGTACATTGTGATAATAAATTTTTGGGCTGAGTTTAACTAACACGCCCAATTTTTGGAGAATGCATATCGACCCTCTCCTTTTAAGGCTAATTGAAAGATCTTGCAATTACCAATGGTCTTCAAGATTTGGCCATGCAGTTAATTTTATGCTTTCCAGTGACAACTATGATTATAATTCTAAAAGAGAGGTTATGATTGTTTATGTAGGAAGATTTGACAATGAATAGGTAAGTGGAAGATCATCCAATTACCCCCATGTGGAGGATACTAATCCTTCTGAAAATATGTGCCTTCATCCTTTGCAGGCATCTTAAATCGCAACTTAATATGGGATTTTTTGTGAAATTTTGGTTCATGTGAGGATGCCCTGCTACATATTTACTCATTTACTGACATCTGGGTTTGCTACTCTTTCAAGTTGAATTTTTTTATTTACTAAAAGAATCGTTGATGAACATATATGTTCTGTATAATATGGGATTGAATGTAATAACTATGTTTATTTATTTAATAGTATAGAGTCAAAATTTCTATGGAGAAGAGCTGTCAGTAATGCCACTTTAGGTATATCTGACTGACATCAATTCTTTTGTTGTTAATAGGCTCGGGCATTTTATGGGTGTCAAATGGCAATGGAAAATATAAATTCAGGTAGCGCGGTTATAGTTTAGTGGTAGAAAGTGTGATTCGTTCTATTACCCCTTTAATAGTTTAAGGGTTGGGTCTTTTGGTCACAACATGCTCGTGTTACCTGATTGTGAACATTTTCATAGAGATGTACAGCTTACTTCTGGAGACATACATCAAGGATTCTGAAGAGAAGAACAGATTGTTCAATGCAATTGAAGAAATTTCTTGTGTTGCACAGAAGGCAAAGTGGGCATTGCATTGGATTAAGAGGTATCAGTTTATCCTCGTGTACTTTTTAATCATTGTAATCCAGACTCTGAATCTGAACATTTAACAACATTCAAGCAATGCTTACCAATTTCTGGAATGTTTATTGGAAGTAGAGGCCTGTACCTACGCTAATTGCTTTAATTTATAGCACGTACCATTTTTGAGAGACATTGGTGAAAAAACTCATAAATATAGTCTTGTATTTAGCTCCTCATTTCTTGGAATTGTAGGGTTTGGGACTATTTTCTCGTCAATGACTCTTTTGCTTTTTGGTGCTTAAGCGTATCTCTCTGAACATAGTAATTTGGATAATCATGATTAGCATGATACAGTGAAACGTACAGTTGTTACAGTTCATTAAACATTTGCTAATATCTATCTGTAGTTCGAGCTCATTTGCAGAGAGACTTGTTGCTTTTGCATGCGTTGAAGGAATTTTCTTCTCTGGGAGGTATTATTCTACATCTTTCAATCCAATCTGGATAATAATAAGGTATGTTTGTCTATTCTCTAAAGTTTCCTGACATACTTTTGTTCCTTCTCAGCTTTTGTGCAATATTTTGGCTTAAGAAGAGGGGATTAATGCCAGGTTTGACATTCTCAAATGAACTTATTTCAAGAGATGAAGGACTCCATTGTGATTTTGCTTGCCTTTTGTACAGGTTATCATCATCATTATTGCATCCCAGCAAACTCCCTCCCCTCCCCTTGAAAAAAGAAAGAAGATGAAAACGAATAAATAAATAAAATAAAGTGAGAATGGTTGCGGGCAGGTGGAAGGGGGTTTTCGCTTGTCGTATGAGATTGAGGAGTGATTATTGTTTCTTCGCTTCATTTCTGCAGTACATTACGAAACCAACTGCATTCTCAAAAAGTTCATCTTATAGTGCATGAAGCTGTTGAAATTGAGACCCAATTTGTTTGCGATGCGCTTCCTTGTGCATTGATTGGAATGAATTCCGAGCTAATGAGTCAGTACATAAAGTTTGTTGCTGATCACTTGCTGGTCTCTCTCTCTCTCCCTCCCAGAGTCCCAGGGGGATTATTTTTGTTGAAAAACTAAAAATGTTGATAATGGTCCCAGGTTGCTTTAGGCTGCCAGAGGAAGTATAATGTTGAAAACCCCTTTGATTGGATGGAATTTATATCATTACAGTAAGTATAACCGCAAACAATAATCCCATACTTTTTGAATTATGATAATTATGAGGAACATTTTGCATGTGTTTTAAATGTTTAAGAAAAGGCTCCTTAATAGTTGGTGTTTTTCATGAATCTATCTAATCGTCTTGACAGTGCTTGTTAGTGTCTTGATGGAGCTGGTAAACCAGACCAGTCGATATCTGTTGTTCTGTGGCTGCATATATTACTGTCACTGAATCCATTTTTAGATAAACTGATTTATGTGACTTTTAGGGTTAAAAACACTGTTAGCCACTCAACTAATAACGAAATTTCATTTTAGTTTCCTAACTTTATTTTGTTTTGAAGTTGTCAATGATGTTGCTTTTCAGTTTTGTCACGGTTAAAAATTTTCTAATGAAATGTGAGACTTGGTAGCCTAACCCAAGTAACGTTCAGTGATTAACATGAACCTTTTTTCAAGTTAATTGAGTAATATATATATATTTTTTAATCTTCATTTTGGTTTAATATATTGTTTCATTGTTTAATTGAGCAGAGGAAAATCTAACTTCTTTGAGAGAAGGGTGGGAGATTACCAGAAGGCTTCTGTTATGACAAGCTTACGAGGCGATTCAAAGAGTTATGAGTTCAAACTGGACGATGACTTCTAATCATTTCGTTTTTGCTTCATAGTAGTATAAACATTATGTGAAAAATATGATTTCATTCTATCGCAAGTGTTCGATTATTATAGTAAAATTGTCGTATGTTTTTAGGAATTATTCCTCTTTAAACAGGAATTTTTTTTTTTCGCACTTATGAAAATTCACAATTCGATAATTGAATAATGTAGTCATTTACATAAATTCTTTTCAATTCATCATTACACCTACTAATTGATTTAAAGCAGCTAAGCCCCTTGTTTGACAATCATTATATCAAAACATTTTTTTTTTTTCGTACTCATTTTCATTCACACGACAAAATATTTTGTACGTAAATTCAAAATTTTTCATATTTTTTAATCATACATTCTTCAAAAAAATCACTATTCAAAATAGGGCAGAATCGAACCGAACCAAAATTTTCGGATATTTAATAAATGGAACCGTCATGTCCAAATAAAATTATGGAATCGTTTGGGTTCGGTTTCGTATCATAATTAAACTTTTTAACAGATTCTAATTGTCAACGATCAGTGGTCGTGATTGAAGGTCGCGACTTCAATGGATAGTTGGAGAGGGGAAGTCGGACTCGACAGTCGGCGGTTTCGATTTGGGCATGTAGATGTAGGTTTTTAATTTATTAAATGATTTGGGGGCCAGTGACTCAGTGGTTACCG
>CAIGRT010067845.1:0-11623 GCA_903798405.1 Fraxinus platypoda | reverse complement strand
GGGCCCAAAATGCCTTTTTAAATTGACCATTTTTTCTTTTAAGAAAGACCCTTTCTGATTTCTTTTCATACAGTTGAAAAATCAAATTTTAAATTAGGCGCATGCCTCATGCTCCATGAAGCGCGCACCTCAGATTTAGAGGCGTGAGCGTCATATTTTTAGCCTAAAAAATACTGCCTCGAGGCATACTACATGCGCCTCACAGTGAATCTTACACTAGGAAATTATCACTCCAACTACAATATATGTTTTGGGGACTGTCCAGTGTTCTTTTTTTTTTTGTTAACTAAAGAAGAGCATTTTTAATTTCTTCTTTGACTCCAATTTTCTTTGCTTGAAATTTATAATTTCTCTTACTCTCTCTCTCTCATGGTAACATCTCTTGTTGTTTAGAGTAGCACTAATAGAATTCTGAGTGATGTTTGGCTGAACTGTTTTCACTTTTCAATGCTTTTCTTGGTTATGGTTAAGTCCCCTCCGTATTTCTAATTCTTGTTCTAGTGTTAAATTGTGATTCTATTGGCTCTCACAAAAAAAATATTTTCTGGATATTTGGTTTCTGCCCTCTGAAATGCATTTCTTCTTGCATTTGTGCACTCTTGTAGAATTTTTATTTATGATAACAATTTTTTTCTCACTTGGTTGCATTCCTTTATGTTTTAAATATTATTCTATCCTTGCTTATCATATCATTTCACATTTCAAGTATTAATCAGATCCCTGACAAATGCTCAAAGGCTAAGAAATTTTTACATACTAAAGAGAATATTTGGGCATTTTTCCTTTCTGGTCCCAGATTTCTTTTACTATTATTTCTGTATCCCACTACTCTACTACTTTAGTACTATTATAATTTATTAATCCATTTTTTTTACAAGTTTATGCTCTTCAATATATATATACACATATACTGCACCATCAGTAGATAATTTCATATTTTGCTGTCTGTGTTACGTGAATTTAGTTCATACATTGATTTCTTTTACATTTCAGCCCCCTAGGTCACCCCTGGATGTACACAACCATAGACATACCCATCACATTTTTCATTTTTGTTAATTTTCTTTTTTAACAGTAAATCATGACTGCACAAATATGAATGTCTTACTGAGCGTAGTGTGGAAAAATTTCATGTGCATGTTACACCATAAGTTTTAACTTTTGAGATCAATATTTGTTCTATTATTTCTTTTCTGTGCTATGAAATGGGATTTAGGGCTGTAACTTCATGGATTACTGTAAAAACATATCCGGAGGACTGAAATATGTTAATATCGTTCTCATTCGAGAAACAGCAGTGAAAATTTTGAATAAGTTGTTGCTTGCCAATTTTTAAACTGGGCTTTAATTTTAGTTTCTTCAATCTAACTCTTGGCAATTGCCCTCACTGGACTTTGGGAAGAGAAATAATGTACATTAATCCCCTATACCCACCCGTGCCCAAATACGCATCGGGTTTAGGAAAGAAAAGGAATTTGCCATTCAGTTATACCATAACAAAAGTCAAACCAGCCCAATTACATTTTAGTTGTATTATGCGCCACCCTCCTTTCTCTCCCCATAATCTGAAATTTGATTCCCAAATCTCTCCTCTTCACCTGTACAAAGTACCAAACCTCCATTTTTGTCACTTCATTTGATTTTTAATATGAATTTGTGTAATTTCATTTTAATTTTGACAAGCACTACTTGTTTTGATCGTCAAGATAGAAGATTACAAAAGTTTGTTGTTTGAGATAATAATTGTATTGGCTAAAATAATAATTTACTGTATATTGGTTAGAAGCAAAAAATATGTGAAATTTTTGAACTATATGACAATTCAACTTGAGTATGAGGAAAGAGCAAAGTATTACAACTTATACATAGTAATCTTGCAGAGAAGTTAATATAAAATTAAGCATTTTTGTTTCAAAGTTTGGCCCCACCGTAATAAAATCCTGGCTCCGCCCCTGTTTGATTCCCTTGATTAATTCTAGCAATGGGTTTGCATATTTTCTGAGAAAGAAAGGAAGATATCAAAATTTGAAGGGCTGAAAGTTTTTAAATATGTTTGAGTTTGAGGATACTCAGTTAATTATTAGTTTTTGGCTATTTAGTTATTCATTCAAATTCAGTTTAGAGTTTATTCCTTTTTCAGCTGGGACCTTCCTTTTACCCTTTGGAGTTTGGCATTTTCTCTCAGATTCCTTTTCAATCTTGATTTGGAAATTTCACTTCCATGAATGTGATAGATAAAAAATATAAAGGACAATACAGTTTAAGAATTGAAATAAAGGATTGCTATTTTGCAATTCATGATTATTTTTTTTTGTTTTGGCATTCTCCTTATGTTTCATCAATCTTGGTTGAACTTTACTTTGTTGAAGCTTTAACTGTAGCTTTAGATCTGGCTAATGAGATTTTGGGCATTTGTTTCTTCTCTCTCTGTGCAGGGAGTATAATTATTTGATAAAAGAAGTTTGGTATTGGGTTGTCAAGTGCAATGGCTTCAACAGGACAACCAGCATCATCCTTAAAGCGATCTGCAATGAGAGATGAGGATCAGCTTATTATAACACCTTTGGGGGCTGGTAGTGAAGTGGGACGATCCTGTGTTCACATGTCTTACAAGGGGAAAGTTGTTATGGTACAAGGACTATGGAATTGATGCTGTTTTATTTGTTTTTTCTTTGACTTCTCAATTCTTCTTTTTATTTGCTAATTATATTTCTTTTTGTTTAATGGTAGTTTGACTGCGGTATTCATCCAGCTTTCTCAGGAATGGCTGCATTGCCTTACTTTGATGAAATCGACCCTTCACTTATTGATGTTCTTCTTATTACTCAGTATGCTCTTCCTTCATGTTTTTCTATTGTACCTATTGAGACTTACTATTCCATCTCAAAGTTTAACCTTGTTAACAAGAGTAACCCAAGAGCTTATATGTTGGTTAATATATCCATTTTAATCGATGTGAGATTTTACCTTTAACATGACGCAAGATGATGGCTTATTTAAGCACACCAGTCTTAGACCAATTAGTTGTTTTAAGTTTTAGATGCACCAACTCATTTGTGTCCATCGTAAAAGGTCAACCTTGATGTGTTTGTAACGTGACTGTGGACCCTACTTTTTCTGTACTTGTAAACCTAAAATATTCAGCTGCAATTGTAACTTTTCTGTTTACATCTAAAGTTATAATAATGAGTTTCTAACTGTTCAGTCTGCTGTTTCTAACATTTGTGATTCTTTTTCTTCTCTGAATTTGTTTTGTATTCTATTCTGATAAGTTGCTTTCTGAGTGCAGCTTTCACTTGGACCATGCTGCTTCCCTTCCCTATTTTCTGGAGAAGGTTGGTTTGCTTCATTTAGAATTTTCTTTCAGCCATAATTTGCAATTTTCTTTACTGAAATGTTCACTTCTTTTGCTTTTGCTCAACAGACCACATTCAAAGGACGAGTTTTTATGACACATGCAACAAAAGCAATCTACAAGCTGTTGTTATCAGATTATGTTAAAGTGAGCAAGGTCTCAGTTGACGATATGTTGTTTGATGAACAAGACATTCTTCGGTCCATGGATAAAATTGAGGTGTCTTATTTGAGATCCTTCATGTGTGGCCATTTATCATTTTCACGACTGTTTGAAATTTGGACATTTTTTATTACTGTACAACTGAAGCTGTCTGATATTTGTCTGACATTTACTAATTCCTTGTTACAGGTTATTGATTTTCATCAGACTGTAGAAGTTAATGGTATCCGCTTTTGGTGTTATACTGCTGGTCATGTCCTTGGTGCTGCCATGTTTATGGTTGACATTGCTGGTGTTCGTGTTCTCTACACTGGAGATTATTCGCGAGAAGAAGATCGTCACCTTCGTGCTGCTGAGATCCCCCAGTTCTCCCCGGACGTTTGCATTATTGAATCAACTTACGGTGTTCAACTCCACGAGCCACGGCATATACGCGAGAAGCGCTTTACTGATGTCATTCACACTACGGTTACTCAAGGTGGTCGTGTTCTAATTCCTGCTTTTGCCCTAGGCCGTGCACAAGAACTTCTCCTGATCCTGGATGAATACTGGTCAAGTCATCCTGATCTTCACAAAGTCCCTATATATTATGCTTCGCCTGGTGCATGGCTGTTTATCAAACTTACACTAATGCCATGAATGAGAAGATCCGGAATCAATTTGCCAGTTCAAACCCCTTTGATTTCAAGCACATCTTTCCATTGAAAAGTATTGAAGAATTTAACGACACAGGTCCATGTGTGGTTATGGCAACCCCTGGTGGACTTCAGAGTGGTCTGTCGAGACAGCTGTTTGATAAATGGTGCTCAGACAGGAAAAATGCTTGTGTCGTACCTGGGTATGTTGTGGAAGGGACATTGGTTAAGACTATTATTAATGAACCTAAAGAAGTTACCCTCATGAATGGCTTGACTGCTTCCCTGAACATGCAGGTCCATTATATTTCCTTTTCGGCTCATGCAGACTATGCTCAAACGAGCACTTTCCTGAAAGAGCTAATGCCTCCCAACATCATTCTGGTTCATGGTGAAGCGAATGAGATGGGAAGGCTCAAACAGAAGCTCCTTTCTGTCTTTGCTGATGGCAACACCAAAATCATAACCCCGAAGAACTGCCAATCTGTAGAAATGTACTTCAACTCGCAGAAAATGGCAAAAACTATTGGAAAGCTGGCTGAAAAAACGCCTTCAGCTGGTGAAACTGTGAGTGGTTTACTTGTTAAAAAGGGCTTCACCTATCAGATTATGGCACCTGAGGATCTTCACGTCTTCTCTCAGCTATCGACTGGGAATATCATTCAAAGGATTACTATCCCGTACTCCGGCGCTCTTGCTGTTATAAAATACAGGCTTAAGCAGATATATGAAAGTGTGGAGTCATCAACGGACGAGGAATCAGGGGTTCCTACTTTGCTAGTGCACGGTCAGGTCACAGTGAAGCAGGAATCTGAAAATCATCTTTCCGTGCATTGGACAGCGGATCCAATTAGTGATATGGTATCCGACTCCATTGTGGCTTTGGTTTTAAATGTCAGTAGGGAGATGCCTAAGTTGGTGGTTGATTCGGAACCCGTAGTAAACAAGGAAGAAGACACAAAGAAAGCTGAAAAAATCGTTGATGCACTCCTTGTTTCCTTGTTTGGAGACGTTAAATATGGGGAAGACGGGAAGCTGGTGATCAATGTGGATGGCAATGTAGCTCAACTAGACAAAGAAAGTGGCGAGGTCGAAAGCGAGAACGGCGGTCTTAAGGAACGAGTTAAGATGGCATTCCGGCGAATAAAAAGCGCGGTGAAGCCTATCCCTCTATCGGGATCTTAGCTTTTCTTATTCGTCCCCCCCACTCCCTGACTCTGTTTTTCGTGTTTGGTTAGTGTTACTACTTGTAATTGTATGGTACCTGAAGACTCGTCCTCGTTAGCAAAGCATTTTGGTACATGTAATCTCACATCTTTAATTAAATATGTACAATTTTTAATTAAATAAATGACGGATTTTATTTATCGACTATCATTTCATTGATTTTTGTCCGTTTAGATGAAAGAATTAGATAGAATTATCGACTAAAATTGGATTAAATTATACTTATTAGATTGAGCAATCGAATTAAATTATAATTATTCGATTGTACAAAATTGAAATAGACTCTAGAATAATTAATTCATTTCTTTTCCTCACTTCGCCATTTTCACATAATTCGCCCCCAACAATATATAGATACCACGCGAACCATCAAAAGTTTATATATGCAGGGTGCCACTCCTTTGAGTTTTTAGTAAAAACTAATACAATCCCAGGGACAAGGATCCAGCGCCTCTTTCTCAATCATCCAGATCAAGTAGAAAATTTGATCTCTGCATACAAAGTAAGAAAATTCTTCCTTCTTTTTGTTATACTTTTTATTTTATTTTCCTTTTTTGCTTAGACTATGTAGTATGTAGTGGTTTACAATGATGCCTTTTTAAGATAATCGGTGAAATGACTATTTTTTGATTCGAACGAATGTAGATTAGAATAATATGTACATACGTATTTAGTTTCCTTCATGAATTTCCTTTTTTGTGCTTATTTGGCGGTGATTTTCTAGGGTTTTGGTTTATGTGTTGGGATATACGATTTATTAATAATGGGAAACGATTGTTCTTCTAAATTGGGATGTTGATTATTTAATTGATGGAAAATATCGATGATTTCCTTACCAGAGGGACGATCATAAGGTGGAAGTGCGAGTGCTTTAGTCCTACTGACTAAGGAGTCTGCCGGCACCTGCTGTCTGACTTGTGGTTTCCATTTTTACCTAACTGATATTAATTTGGGGGTTTTACTCTTTCCTCGTTTAGTTGGATTGCCTTAGCATGTTTAAGTTGAAGAGTGTTCGAAATTTGCTCAAGGCAAAAATTTAATAGAAAGAACAAGAAAAGTAATTATGGTTGATTTATTTAGGAGTTTGACCAGATACATGTTTCTCATGAAGAAGTTGGTGAAATTTGTCTGCTCAAGTAGTATGTTGAGTGAAGGACACCACACGCATTCTGTTCAATATTATGGTCTTCACATGGGATGTTATGAGCCACACATGGAGCATGACTGCTATGTGGTTGATTGCATGGATTCATTGAACTTGTAACCTCCACTGGTATCCCTGATACGTACATTGAGTTGCCAATTTTTAAAATAAATTTCCTCATCTTGTTCAGTACCAGTGATATTGTCATTTAGATGTAGTAAATCTTGTGGTTCTTATTTTGTGGAATTAGGAATGAAGAGGACAACATATTACAATGATGCTGCTCAGATGCAGGTTCAGTGGCCTATTAAGAAAGCACTCACCCTCTCTGATGTTGATATTACTCATCCGTTCTTGACATTGTCCCGGCAACAAATTGAAACTCATATTCTTGTGTATATGACACCTCAACAGCAGGAAGATCTAAGTACCAATGGCCAAGTGGGCTTTAATGCCCAAGATGATGATACTGGTGATGTCTATGTGATGAAATTGAAGTGGCGTGGGAGCTATTATAATCTCATTGGCAAATGGGGAAAAGTGGTACGAGGAAAGGGACTTGATGTTGGGCAAGAAATTAAGCTAAGGTGGTTTAATGGATGCTTACACTTTTCTGTTCCAGAACAGCAGGTTATTGCAGTTCCCCCAACTCGAATGGTTGCGGCTCCCCTAGTGCAGGACCACTGGCCTATAAAAAAGGTCCTGACATCCTCAGATGTTGATACTAATCATCCTTTTCTCCCATTGCCTCGTAGATCCGTGGAAGATCATATTCTTGTGCATTGGGTGCCACAAGAAAGAGAAGAATTGAGAAAGGAAGAGCAGGTGTCAATAAATGCACGAGATTATGATACAGGTGAAATTCATGTAATGAAATTGAAATGGCGAGGTAATTACTATAATCTCATTGGGGGCTGGGCAAATATCATTCGACAGAAGGGACTTGGCATTGGTCAAGAAATCAGATTGCGCTGGGCAAATAATTGCTTGTACTTCTCAGTTCTAGTGGAGCAGTATGTCCCAACAGCTTCTGGACATGATAATTGGCCTATCAAGAAAGCGCTCACATTGTCTGATGTGGATACAAATCATCCATTCCTTACTTTGCCAGGAAAAGCAGTTGAAGATCACATACTTTTCTACTGGTCACAGCAAGCTCGGGAACAGTTGAGGAATGAACATCAAATTCGCATTAATGCTCGGGATGATGACACTGGTGATCTATATGCGATGAAGTTGAAATGGCGCAGGAGTTACTATAATCTTATTGGCAAGTGGGGCAAAATCATTAGAGAGAAGAGACTTCAAGTAGGAAGAGAGATCAGAGTGCGCTGGGACAACGGATGCTTGATCTTCTCAGTTCCTGAGTGATGGGTTTATTTTGTGGAGATAGGTGGGAGCATCGCCTAAGCAATTGTGATTCTTTAAATATTTATCTCATTTATATGTAGCATTTTCCATTTTATATGTCTAATTCTGTAATATGCCCTCACCACTGATTGGTTATGATGTTTGGCCTGACATCACGTACAACATTTAACAGGATGCTAATGATTGGTGCAAGTGGTTTGCTGGAATTTACAAATTCAACGAGGTGATGTACAGTGATTATTTGTAGAATCATGCCCATCAAATAATAATTAAGAACAATTTGTATCTTATTATTATCTTCAGTGATAGTTTATCTTGTGTGATTATTTTGAATTCTGTATATCTATTTACAGGATTCACATTCCCTCTTTTTGTAGGTTACTGATTCCCAGCTACATGTGTAGGAATGTCTGCATCTAGTGTTACAGTGCAAGATTGCTGATGGTACAATTCTATGACATTAACAGAAACAACCAGTTTCGGAGCTAGGGATGTTGTAGAACCAGCTACATTGGTGCCTTTGCCATTGAATGATTTTCATTAACACTTTCAGGAGAGCTATTCTCTCCAGAATGTACATTTGGTCTTTTGGGGAAAATTTTGAGTTTTTCAGAAATATGTCCACTTTGTTGAAGGTTCTCTGCTCCGAGGATTGCTTATTCCTACCTTTCCAGTCTGCAAATTGCAGAGCATTTCAAAAGCTGAAATTGCATGATGTCAGATTGTCAGTTTTCAATGTGTAAATGCTTATGCTGATATTTGCAAGCAGAGAGATCTCAATTGGTCAGACTTTGGGTTTGCTCCCCAATGGTCACCAGTTCGAGTCCCCTCAAGACCACTGAGGTAAGTACTCGGCCGTAAATTTCAGGGCCCCGTGGGATTAGTCGAGGTGCGCGCAAGCTGGTCCAGACATCCACGATTATCAAAAAAATAAAAATTTGCAATTCAGGGCCCCGTGGGATTAGGCGAGGGGCGCGCAAGCTGGTCCAGACATCCACGATTAACAAAAAAATAAAAATTTGCAAGCAGATGAGAAGCTGAATTGGAAAATGAGAATTTTGTAGAAAATGATTAAATTTGTGATTCTTCATTGTATGCTTAAGATTTACTGTAATAGGAAAAAAATGATGGTTACTGTTTCTCTGCTTCTTGCTTATTGGCTACAATTATGTTGGGTTGAGGAGAAGAAAGGAAGATAATTATAACAGTTTAAGAATTTTATTGTGCTGGCTGGTGCCTATATGTAGTTCCAACAATGAGGTTTCTGCGAACTGGTGTCGTATTTGGGATAAGAAGTTCTGTCAAAGAAATCGCACCTGCATTGAATGAGCGGAAGGTGGATGTAAGGCAGCAGTTTAGCTTGAAGAGCACTCATTCCAAGTCTACTCTCTTGGATTGAACTTCAGGTTGAGTTTTGCTCCAACTGTAATTTTCAGTACTGCTTTTCCTTGAATTTTTTGCTGCAAGTGAAAACTCTGTTCATTATCTTGGATCACTTTGTGCAAATGCATATTGTATAGCCTGTTTTGAATTTGGATTTCTCATGTTGGATGTTAGACTGCATAGGACTGGTTAAGATCAATTAAAGAAGAATTGAGGGGTTTTTATGTCTTTAATTTTAAACCTTTTCCATGTTCACTACACTATATCAATCATGTTACAAGCAATGAGGTGGAATTGTGGTTGTGATTATGATGATTTGCCAAATGTAATTAGAGATTGCGATATGATTGATTTCAATTGAATAATGAAAGGCAAACTAAGGAAAGAAGCCTTCTTGTAATAAGATCTAATGATTTTCATATGGAAGATTATGTTAGACTCCGACTCAACAATCAGCGAAATGAGCTTGTTAAACTGCAGTTGAAATTGACAATTGCATCGTTGGCTATAACTGTTGAGATTGTGATGGCTGGGATATTTAGTTTGAACATCCGCTGCACATTGTACCACATTCATGGGATATTTGGCCTTATTATTGGAATTATGAGTGCTGCTTGTGTTTTATTATTTTTTGTTCTTGGATATGACCAGTGGAAGAAGCTTCTTGGGTCATGTAGTCCCCCAAACCTCTTATACCTGTCAAAAAACTCGGACACTGTTCACAAATTTACTGTTTTGCTTTTTTTTTTTAATGAGATTGTTCATAGTATCATAGATATGTGAAATATGTTTCAAAAACATGGTACTGCATATGGAGATGGCATTTGAAGAAGGGGTGGGAGTGGTACACATTTCTTGTCATCTTCCAAGAATTTGTGGGTAACATGTAAATTTGACTTGTTAAATTGGAATTATGGTCCGGCAGGACTCGTGCTTTTTCTTCTACATCAACTTCTTGTAGAAAGCTTCATACCTTAGATCAGTTTCTTTCAAAAAAAAATTAATAGACAAAGTATCTTCTAAAAATTTATTCAAACATGTTTCGATTTCTTAGTTTTATAAATAGTTTTTGACTTTCTAAAAGTTCGGTTAAATGTAAGCCGGGCTTTGGCCCAAGGCAACCTAGGCAATGGCCTGAGGCCTAAAAAAAAATTCCATCCAACAAAAATTTTCATTTATTTTTTTAAGTTGGATCCTCTATTCTTTTAAAAGGGAAAAATTCATAACCTAGACATTAAATATGCTTGTCAGCAAAATTTGTATACTGATTGCAGAATGTGAATTGTGACTGCATAAAGTAGTGAGCTGTAACCTGACAACGAGAACCGTTACCTGTGCATGAAAACTATTTACTGTGACATGTGAGAAGCTAAATGTGATTTTTTTTTTCTTTTGACTGCATAATGTGACTTGTGACTCTCTAAGGTAAACTATGACTGACTTGTGACTTATTTAAGTAACACACAAATGAAATGAAAACTTACCTCCGGGGCATAGAACACCTCCTCTTCAGGATACATGGATATCTCCTCCCCATCCTAGAAGTAACAGTCCCATCCAGTCCTGGAATAGACTCATAAATCTAAATTTGAAAGACAACTAGAAACCATTTGAATATGTAATGAAGATTTCTATTACCCAATCCATCTTTCAATGAGTTTATAGAAAGTTCAAACAAATATTTTGCCCACGGAAACATATCCATTGTCTCAAAGTTTTCAACAAGAGCAAACAAATAATTTTTAACAACCTTTTTATACGAGATTGAGAAAAGGTAAGATGTTATCAAATAAAGAGTCTCAATTCTCACAACATCATGATCGTCTTCATTTGTTAGACCAAGGAAGATGTTTCTAACATCTTCATTTGTGACTAAGTTTAAGTATCCAAAATATTTCTCATTAATCCTGGAATGTGAATTTTGAAGACTTCCCCTTACGGCATGTCCCTGGTATCTAAGTCACGTAACCAGACAGAACTCAGGCAAAGAAAATCGTAAATATCTACCAACCACCGTAAACCACATCTCTTTCTTGTTCGATTGCTCGACCTTCTGTAGTAGAAAATAATAGGGGCGATTCGATTTGGACAGTTTGTGTCATTTTCAACTCAAACAATTTCATGTGGTTTGAAATTTTTTCAAACCAAACCAAACCATTTTATTTTTCGAACCAAACCAAACAAAACCATAATTTGCGGGTTGATTCAATTTTAATCCGCGGTTTACCTATCGATATTATAATAATATATTTAAAATAAGTTAACATATAAGTTTAAACGACAACTAATAATATGAAATGTTAAATTACATTCATTTTTCCCACTAGTGAATAAATTATTTTCAAA
>CAIGRT010067778.1:0-19533 GCA_903798405.1 Fraxinus platypoda | reverse complement strand
TACATCACGGCAATGAATAAGGTAATGATTTTTTAGGATGATGGATGGAGTGCTAACGAAAAAAAATTCAATTAACACTTTGAAATGTTTTAAAGTTTAGGAACAATTCGTGATTGTGACATAAGTTAAAGTGATTTTGGAAACATTTAACCAATTAGGTAACTTTAAGCTCTTGTTTGAGCTCCATTTTTTTTCAAAATTTTTTTTTTGAATAGTGTTTTTACTTCATTTCAATTACATATTTTTCAATAAAATAATATTACACGTAAATTTCAAATTTTTCATGATCACACGTTTTTCATCAATAAACTATTCAAAAATGATTTTTTTTTTTTTTTTTTAATTGGCTCAAACAAGCCCTATATATTAAATATATAAATAATAAACGTCCCCCTCTCTTCCCCCAGCAGACGGCGGGGAGGTCAGACAGGTTTATCTTCGAAGTTTCACCCGCGCCCCCCTTTAAACCCCAAGCAAAGAAATTTCTGTGGAGCAAAAAAACAACAAAATCAGCAAACAAAATTACTCATATGACTCAATGGCTATTTTGAAGCCAAGTAACTCTCTCAAACGAATGGCCTCACGTTTTATCTCTTACTCGGCTTCCATTCACTCTTTTCACTCCCATAATCAGCAAACCCTCGCTCTTCCGTCTTCTTTTTCGCTTTCCCGCCCGTCTCTTCTCCTCTACTCCAGGTATTTTGTTTTGGATAGAGTACATATGTGGGTATACATTTGCAGGTTTTGTATTTTAAGTAACTTTCTTGAATGGGTAATATGTAAAAATAATGGAGGAATTAGATTATAGTCTGCTTTCCAGTGTGTTTCAAGTGTTTGAAGAACAAATTTTTCACTAATGGGTATGTGGGAAAATGTTGGAAAAAATGCACCATTGGACAGTTTTTTTAAATAAAAAACACTTTCTGCCCACAATTGTTTTGAAAACAAAGGGAATGTTTATTGTAACTATTATAAGCATATGCGGGTATGTGTGTTTCTGTCGCTTGTGAAGCATTAAATGAAAATTTCATTTGCGGGTGTCTGGGAATATGGTGGAAAGGAAATCTGTAAATATTAAGCTATTTTGTGTACGCACCACATATATAAGAATATACTAGTTTGTATATATGTATCATGTATGTGTTTAGCATTTGAAGTAGTTTTCTCTATCTCTGTGTTTGTATTTCATCGTGCTTTGTCTGAAATTTCATATATGGTTCCCGGGAAAAGGATAGAAATTAGTTTATGTGAAATATACTAGGATTTCAGTTGGGTTTAAAGTGTTCAAGTGCCAATGACAGCACTTTGAAGCAAAAGATGCTTGCAATCTATTTTACGAGAACGATTAATTTAATAGTGTGACTCTTCAATATGATTCTGCAGCAAAAAGAATTTTAGTTTGGTTGGCTACTTTGCTAGTTATTTCTTATTCAATTTTTCAGTAAACTAACAAGGTTTGCAGAAACCTACCAATCTAATGGCTTTGTTAATTAAGTCTAGAGAAAATATTAGACTATTTATCTTACACCAGTTGCAAGAACTTTATGAGATTATTTTTGTTATTAAAATCTCCAAGTTTAACAAGGTGACAAGATAGAGTTTTTTGGTGTTTTCCTTATTTACCAGTATTCTAGTCTAAATGAACGGCTTGCAAATGTTTAATGGGCAAGTGTTAGGTGGTTAAAGAAGTTCTTTTTTCCAATATTTGATACCGTAGGTGTTTAATTTTGTTGGTTTCAGGGCAAGTAATAGGTTGAGAAGGGTTTCAAATGGGTTTTTAATACGAAATGCTGTGTGTACAAGGGCATTCATGTCATCAAGAACAGCAACAGACGCTCTTTACGAAAGTAAAGGCTCGAAAGAATATGGCTCTGAGCAGATTCAGGTGAACTATTGGCCTTGGTTAAAAATTAAAACGCAGTTACCCTATCTTGATCTGTATTTACTGTTTAAACTTTGAAGTTTCTCTTCGCACCAACATTTTTCAGTACAATCTTCTTTTAGGTATTGGAAGGTTTAGACCCAGTGAGGAAAAGACCAGGCATGTACATTGGAAGCACTGGACCCCGTGGACTGCACCATCTGGTATGCCTTTCTTCAATAGGCTGGTTAATGCAAGTTCTATTACGGAAAAAAAAATATTAAAAAAAAATTGATTCTTTGTCTGTTGAATGTGCATATTTTAGGTTTATGAAATCTTGGATAATGCCATTGATGAGGCACAAGCAGGATTCGCTTCCAAGGTTGATGTAGTTCTACTTGCGGATAATTCAGTGAGCATCACAGACAATGGTCGTGGGGTATGAGTTGCCTTCTCATGTTGACATGTGGAACTTCTACTTCTTATTGGTTACATGTAGATCATTTTTCAAGATT
Organism: Fraxinus platypoda; assembly: GCA_903798405.1. Taxonomy (NCBI): domain Eukaryota; kingdom Viridiplantae; phylum Streptophyta; class Magnoliopsida; order Lamiales; family Oleaceae; genus Fraxinus; species Fraxinus platypoda. The sequence continues at coordinate 17,157 of CAIGRT010067778.1, read as the reverse complement.
ATTTACCACTCATTAAATGGTTTTCTTGGTGTGGGGGCACAACGACCCTCGAAGTTTGAAGTATTTAGCGTATATTTTGAAATGCAATTTTGTTTTGTCTTTCATGCAAATTACTGCCATCATTTAGTACATTGTGAAATTTTCCATCTTTCTTTTGCAATTTTATTCATGTAAGGTAAAGTGCGTTGCATGTGTTAAATCATAGAGATGCTTATTATATGTTGTGGTCTCTTGCGGTTTAAAATCCTCTCTAATGTTGAAGTACCAGCTTCATTTTTAAACCGTATGTTCTTCGTTGTAGGGATTTGTACATTTCTACACATGGACATACAAAATCATTTTTGACAGTTGAAGCATATAGCATATACAGATAATGCACTATCATTTTGTTTCTTATGCAAAATAATCGACCATTGTTGTTCCTTTAGAGCACTTCGTAAAATAGTCTATCATTTTCTGCATTTTTTGCTACATCTGAGATGATACAATAAGACTCTTTTGACAATGTGTACATGTTGAAGCGTTTATGTAATTCATTGTTAATGCTGAGTTTTCTAATTCCTCATTGGGAAATAATAATATTCTCTGCAATGTTGGGAGTACTACCCCTTTCTGTTTGTGGTGTGGAACGCTTTAGTGTTTTAAACTTTCTCAAATCGCAGTGTATGAAGATACAATTTGTATGATAAAAAGTTCCATTTATTGGTGTCATATGCCTTTAACTCCTAATGAAACCAACATGTCTTTAGTGCAGCCAGCTGCATTCTACCTGCTTATAAACATCTTCTGTATTCTGTATAATTCAGTACATGGAAACAAATACTCTGCATATTGAATTTCTTTCGCTTGAGCAATTTCTTGTTTTAGTTTATCCTTTATAACAAGTGTGATGAAATACGACACGAATGAGTGCCCTTTAAACCAACTTGTGTGTCTGTTTCTGGAACTAGGTATGCTTACACGCTTGCTTGTGCACTGCAGATCCCAACCGACTTGCATCCAGTGACCAAAAAGTCTGCTTTAGAGACTGTCTTGACGGTACTTTTCCTATGTTAATTATCTGTTCTGAAATTCCTGAATAAGGTCAATTATGGAGATTAGGTAAATAGGATAAAATTTTATGTTAATTATGGTCAATTATGGAGATTAGGTGAATAGTATAAAATTTTAACCTTGTCCCCTGGAGAGAAATTGAATATATCAATGGTGTTGTATACAATATTGCTCAGTGTGTATTCATCTTTAACTTTGTTGATAACACTTACAAAATGACTTGTTTGAAATCATTTGGAAGGATGGAATAAGAAATTGGAAAGAGCATGTTGCAAGATGTTCTATTTGCATGTGCTAAACCGAATATACAAAAATAAGAATAGTAGATTCTGTTTCTCTTTTACCTTGGGGTGGAGTTGGGTTGTGTTTTATTTTCGCCTCTTGAGCAACGTCATTTGAAAAAGAAGGGGATTGTGAAGATTTAGTTGGAACTCAATGTCCTTTTCGTTCTCTTTCCATTTCGCCTAAAGTAAAATTTCTTCATAATCAACTAAACAAGCAGACGGAGCAATATCCTTTTTTCCTCTCTTAGTACCTCTACCTCTCCTTCCTTGGCATGCCTGGATGAAGTGAAGAATGGAAGAACTCTATTGTTGGAAATCTTTATATCCATGTCCTTGTCCGGGGACACAGATGTTTGACACTTGTCTCACATGTGCACGTTTATGGAAGATAATGCTTTTGTTAACGTGTCAGCTTAGTATTCAGTGTAATGTATTTTCTCTAGGCAATATTGACATATCATTCTCTTCGTGAATATAACAAATAATGTATGTTACCAATAAATGATGCAGGTTTTGCATGCTGGTGGAAAGTTTGGTGGTCCAAGTAGTGGTTATAGTGTTTCAGGTGGATTACATGGTGTGGGATTATCTGTTGTCAATGCATTGTCGGAGGTACTCTGTGCCCAGACCTCACACCACTTTCTTCCTGCATCACTTTCTTCCTACACATACTTTGAGCATTTTCAAGATTTGTGCCAAACTTTGTCTTGTTCTTATTGGCAGGCACTTGAAATCACTGTTTGGCGTGATGGTAAAGAATACCATCAGAAATATTCTCGTGGAAGGCCTGTGACAGATTTAATCTGTCACAAGCTTCCAGCTGATTTTAAGGGTCGTCAAGGTACTTGTGTCCGCTTCTGGCCTGATAAAGAAGGTAGGTCTTCTGTCTCAAAGCTTCCATTGGTTTGTGATGACCAAATACCAATTGCACAAGAATCCTGCATTATTTTCAAAATTTACATCTATCTTTGACTGCAAGTTTTTATTCAGTATTCACAACTGCGATTGAGTTTGACTACAACACAATATCTGGGCGAATCAGGGAGCTTGCTTTCCTCAATCCCGAGGTTGGTCAACTGCAGTAATTTTTCATTGTAATGTATCATTGAACATTTTAAGCTAAGTCCTTCATAAGAAGTGAAATTTTTCTCTGATTCCTTTTATTTTCCTGAGGATTTTATGGTTCCTAGCAGCAAAAAGGAAGGAAGAGACTTGTTATCCTGAATGTCATCTGTTTGTTCATACACATTCTGTTATACTGAACATGACTGGTAGCTGTTCATTTCTCAACCTGCAGGTTACAATCACGCTCAAGAAGGATGATACAGACCCAGAGAAGAGCTTGTATAATGAGTATTACTATGCTGGAGGACTAATTGAATATGTGAAATGGTTGAATGCTGATAAGGTGTGCTAGATGTTTTCACTTTTCTCAATCAGTAGGTTTTGGTTCACCTTGTGTTTTTTCTTGTTTTCTCTATGGTTGTGAACAATTTACACAATCTTAGGCTCAAATGAATAGAGTGCATGACATGCTTGTACAACTGGTTAGAATAGGGGGGATGTTGGGGGGGGGGGGGGTGGGGGGGGGGGGGGGGTCTGGTAGACCAAAACTAATATGACATGTTTTGGTTGTTAAGGATCTATTGCTTTAGATCTTCCAGATGTAGCAATGAACAGAGAGGAAGTTTGTGTGTTATAAACCCAGCCATATGGTGGAGAAACCTTCAATCTCTTCATATCAGGCAAATTGGGAAGACTCCTCCATATGTTCCATAGCAAATTAACTTTCTCCTTGTATAGCGAAGTTCACCAGATTCTCAATTATTATGATTACATACAACTGGCAATCCTTTAATTGTCTATTTTCTAATTATATTTTAAAGTTTTTGCAATGATTATTTAATGCTTAAATATTTACTTTCTGTTGATTGTGATTCAGCTCTGCTGAATAGTGACTGACAGTTCTCTTTGGTCCAGAAACCTCTTCATGATGTTTTGGGATTTAGGAAAGAAGCCGATGGAGTCACAATTGATGTCGCTCTTCAATGGTAGACATATGACCTCTGTTCCTACTTTCTTATTTCCTTGTTTGATTTGTAGACTCATTTCTAAGATCAAGATTTTTAATATTTCTTGAAGGCCCAAGAATTAAACAGAAAATAGAATAACGTGAACATGTTAGATTTTGAAGTTATTTACTTATGTTCAATTTAGTTATGTAGGATGTCTGTAACATGACCAGAACAGAAAGTTAAGTTGGCATAGTTGATCTTTATACAGGTCTTCAGATGCGTATTCAGATACGATGCTAGGGTATGCTAACAGCATACGTACAATTGATGGTGGCACTCACATTGATGGTGTGAAGGCTTCATTAACGAGAACAATCAACAACCTTGCGAAAAAATCAAAGGTCATTAAGGTACAAAGAATTGGACATATTTCTTTTCTTCTGAGCTTTTCTATGTCGATAAGTGGCATTTTTGCCCTGTTCTTACCATGATTGCTTCTACAGGTTCTTCTGTAGAAGTAATCTATTCACGCTCCTATAGTAGGGAAAAAATGTGTCTTAAGCCAGGTTCATAGACATTTATTAGTATTAATAAAGGTCAATCTCATAGATAAAAAGTTGTTTCCTTCTTTAAGGAAAAGGACATTAATTTAAGCGGCGAACACGTAAGAGAGGGACTGACTTGCGTGCTCTCTGTCAAAGTTCCCAACCCAGAATTTGAAGGACAAACAAAGGTAATTTTTTCAAATTACCAGAATAGTCTTATAGTCAGGTTTTATACTTGTTAAGCGCTTGCGATAAAGCTATTTTTTGCATCATATATGTTCATGAAATATTTATTTTTATTTATTTTTTTCAATTTTGACAGACAAGGTTGGGAAACCCAGAGGTGAGGAAGATTGTTGATCAATCGGTACAAGAATATCTGACTGAGTATTTGGAGTTGCATCCAGATGTATTGGATGCAATTCTTTCCAAGTCCCTTAATGCTCTCAAGGTACCTTGCTGTTACCTACCGACGTTTGATCAATTGTAATGATATTGTTATATTAATTTGCTAGCATCAGACTTTAAGATTCCATGATGCATTTATCTATTTTTGAATTTCCTGATATGATTCACATTTAATCTTGCATCTTTAGGCAGCTCTAGCAGCAAAGAGGGCAAGGGAGTTGGTGAGGCAAAAAGGTGTTCTGAAATCATCATCCCTTCCTGGAAAGCTTGCTGATTGTTCAGCTACAAATCCTGAAGAATCCGGTATGATGAGTTTTTCTTTTCAAAACTAATTAGCAATGAAAGCCTCAGTTCGTGTAAAATTAAAAGTTACTAAAAAGTTACTTTTTCTACTCAGCCAAAGTCAAACATTAATTTCAACCACATATTCACAACTACTACTCATTTATTAATCACAAATTACCCAAATACTATTTACTAATAATTTTACCCGAAGACTTACTAAGGCGTGTGTACTTGAGGAAACTTCACCTCTGCTGAAAATGTCCTGTATGCTTTCTAATTTCCCTCTTCACCCCCATCCCTCTTTCCATTCTTTTCGCAAGGACTCCCGAAAAACGGTATTCTCCTAATAACATTAGAAAAATCATGCCTTTTGTTTATGAAACCGTTTTAGTTTTAATTTAACAGCCACCAATACCGCCAATGGTAATGGCATCCTCAAGGAGGAAGGAAACCCTGCATATACAAGCAACCTTAAATGATAAGTACTGAGCGTATTATGTATTGTGTCTGTATTTTAGAGAACGTTTCTTTTTAGCATATTAAAATGCTAAAGCAAACATCATATCCTCTCAACAATTTTCAGAGATCTTTATAGTGGAGGGAGATTCAGCTGGTGGAAGTGCTAAGCAAGGTCGAGATCGACGCTTTCAGGTGACAATTCTAGCGTATAAGCTGTTATTACTTTCAGTCCATATACTCTGGTTGCAGCTTTTTATTTGTTTAGTTTTGCACAGTAAAAAATGATGACAGAGAAAACTGTTGAAGCATTCAAGCCTTGGAGAACTGATTTCTTTCTTAGTCCTTTTTTATGTTGGTTAATATCATTCTCTGCAGGCCATTCTTCCCTTAAGGGGTAAAATTTTGAACATTGAAAGAAAGGATGAAGCTGCCATGTATAAAAATGAGGAGATTCAGAATCTTATTCTCGGTCTAGGGCTTGGCGTGAAGGTGATGTTCGTACATTTATTTTTATCTGTTTTTGTGTGTGTATTTTTGCTGGTTGACCACTTGAGCATTTGCTTTCTGGTAATCCACAGGGGGAGGATTTTAGGAAGGAAGCTCTTCGTTACCACAAAATCATAATATTGACTGATGCTGATGTGGATGGTGCACACATACGAACGTTGTTGTTGACCTTTTTCTTTAGATATCAGGTATGTATTGAAAGACAGAAAATCATATGCACGATGTCTTAATATGAAACCAAAGTAAGATCCCCAGCTGTGATGTGCTTGATTGTCAAATAATATCTTTTGAGTTTACATCTGCAAGCAAGCACTTTATGAAAATTTCGATCCACCCAACTCAATGAATGAGTTAGTGTTCTTGCACTGAGTGTAATTAAATTAAAAGACACGCGAAATAAATGTATAAATTTATATACATGGATTCCATATACTATTTAGTTGTGGCTTGAATTGCTTGCAGAGATCTTTATTTGATGAAGGCTGCATTTATGTTGGCGTTCCACCTTTATACAAGGTTTGTATTTGAGAAGATTTTTGCCAAAGCTTCTATTCAAATAATTTCGTTGGGTTTTTCATTCTACGTTTACTATCCAGGTTGAGAGGGGAAAGCAAGCACACTACTGTTATGATGACACAGAACTTAAAAAGCTCCAGCGTACTTTCCCTGCAAATGCATCGTACAATATTCAGAGGTTCAAAGGTAAGTCTCCGGAACAATCAGATAAGGTCATGTTAGATGACCAGTTTTAAGGAGAGAAGTATAATCTTAACATACAAAACCCTGAACATATTTTGTAAATGTGGCTTATCAAGGGGTTTCCCTTGTGAAGGTTTTACTAATGGAATGCTCTGCTAACCTAAACCCCAAACCTTAAATTTTCATATCCTCAGATCATTCCATCTAAATGATGTTAACAAAACGCAGGCTTGGGCGAGATGATGCCATTGCAGCTCTGGGAAACAACAATGAATCCCGAGACTCGGCTTTTGAAGCAATTAAGGGTTGAGGATGTGGCAGAAGCCAATGTTGTTTTCTCCTCTCTCATGGGATCCCGGGTAAGCGGATCTTAGCTGCGGTTCGTTTGAGTTGTATCTTGTCCCCCGTCCCAAGCCGATGTTTAATATAACATAATGAACAATATTTTAACTTCATTTCGTTGTTTATTGTTGTTCGTTGCTATCGAATCCTCCCTATGTCCCTACCAAACATGTACCAAGTGTTTTTGTCATTTTTCTATAGCTTAGTGAATTTTGACACCCAAAATCTGCCTTGTTCTGGCTTTTACAGGTGGATACCAGGAAAGAACTTATAAAGAAGTCTGCTAGCATTATCAACCTCGAACACTTGGATATATGAATCTGCCTTGAGTTCTTTTGTACTCTATACTCACAAGAAGGTTTATGCGTAGATATTTGGTCAAGACGGAGGCGACAACTTTCATTCAATATAACACAAAGATCTTTATGTTATACATAAAAGGCCCAGGTAGAAAGTTTCACCAGTCTATTAAATTCAACTCGTGGGAGTCACTTTTCGTAGAAAGAACTTCCATACCAAGGCTATGTTGTGACTAAGACGACAAGTTACAATCCTAATCTTCACATGTTCCATAGAATCTTGTTATATTGTTTCTTATTTTGTTGCTTTTTCTGTGGTGGTTTGTTATTTACGTGCCAGTTGCTTACGAGATAGTTCTAGGGAGTTTATGCAAAAGAATGTTTGTGTTCTTTCTCAAAACCCATTTAAGATTTCATCTCTATTTTCCCAACCAAATAATATCCCTTGTACTATAGATTATCGATGAGTACTCAACTCCTGAGGAAAAAGAGAGAAAGTCCATGTAGATATAGAACCACGGAAATAACAATAAAGCCGTATCTTTCCCCTAAAAAGCTAGATTGCGGTGAATTATTACTTAGTCGTTTTAGAATAAAATATTATAGAATTGGGAGAAATTACTATTTCTCAAATCAGTAAATGTAGAAATAAATTAATTTATCATGCATAGTCGGCAGAAATTTTGGTGAGCCTGTCAATTTTGGGTGTTTTTAGTGGCCATGCTTCATCTTCGAAGATTTATCACCGCTCTTTGCAGGATTGTATCATTTCCTTCGCTTCCACTCATTTTGGTGAAAATGTCATTTTCCTTCGAATGGATCTTCCTTTCTCAGGGGTGGATGAGGCCAAGGTTTTCCTTTTTCAAGGGAAAACACTCTTGGGTTGTGTCTCTTCCTTTTTCAAGGAACGACTTAGGTTGAAGTTCTTCATGGGTTGATTTCTTCAAATCTTTATGTTCTTTTTTCAAGAACAATTTTTTTTCTCAGGGGAAGAAAGTACAATTTTTTTAGGCTTTTTGCTCGTGGTATGCTTGTAGTTAAAAGTGTAGTTCTCCTTCTCCATATACGATGTCTATCTCTTGACCTCGAAATTCATTGAGAATCTTGGCCAATAGATTTCATATCCACTCTTGTCCGAGTGTATGTTACTTGTAAATTTGAAGAAAGCATAGGTGCACGTGGCCGTATTTCCTACAATGGGGAAGATGGCCACGGACACTCCGGTACTCAATCAATAAAAAGTGTAGGGTGTGGGATACAATGGACATGAGTTATAAGATTCGGAATGAAAAGCGAGTATCAAGTTGTGTTTACAATATGAGTTATAAAATTGTGTTGCCTTTGCACTAAGGGCCCATTTGATAGAGATTAAAATTGGATTAAAATTGAAAAATTAGACGTTATTGTTGATTTTTTTTAGACGAGTGAGGTCCAATAATGGTTATATTTTCAATTTTAATTGGATTTTAATCGGTACCAAACGGGCTCTAAGTATCAACTTTTATACTTGGAGGAAGAGATAATGTCCAATGAATATTTGACATGTGGTCTCATTCTAACAATGTACAAGTCAAACTTAAGAGGTGTCGATCCAAGCAGTCAGTCTCAAGCTTGTGACCATCTTTAATAAGTTGAAAAAATAGTCGTCATATGTCATAAGCATGCAATTTGAAAAGTAGGCTAAAAAGCTGATTAAACGAATTTGTTGCAAAACTACCAAACTTGTCGACACAGAACATCTTTATATGGAAGATATTGATAAGTGTATTTCGTACACTTATCTAGGTAATTAAATTAGAGTATTTATTAGTGATTTGAATGAATTATCGTTTGATTTTGTGTTAATTATGTTTGTTAAGTTGAACACAATGTAAACCGGTGGAATTTGAAGAGAAAAATGGGCAAAATGAAAGAAATTTAAAGTTTGAGGACTAAAGTGTAAATATTCAATAGTTGATTCAGACCATAAAATGATGATTGAAGATCGCATATGATCAATTGGATACAATTGGAGGTCAAAAGAGTGAAGTATAGTTGAAATATTTTCGCAAATTAATTTCCAACTGAAGAAGTTATGCTCCGAATTAATAGCCTTGACTTGAGATTTATTTTTCAGATAGCAAACGTTCGAATTGGAAAAATTGTATTCTAGTATAATTGTAACCCTTTGAATTATCTTTTTAGTGCATTTTGAATCACCTCAATCGGATATCAGGAGAGAAAGTTACGACCAAAATATTGAAAACTGCCCAGGGACGAAGTAGGCCAATTTCAGCGCGCACACAAGACACAAAAATTTTGACCTGGGAAGAAAACTACTCCATGGTGCACGCCCGGGCCAAATTCTCTACTGACAGGCCAGTTTCTTTTTTTGATTCAAACTTTTATTGGTAACAACTTTGGAACAATTTTCTTAACCTAAATTCAACCATTATAAATACAAAATGAGGGCGACACATTGAAGAAAAACTCTCTTTTGCCTCTTCATACACAATAATATTATCAAATTCATCAAAAACAAGGGGTCAAATGCTATATTTTGATAGATGAGCTCAAGTTCTAGCAAGAAATTGAAAGTCAATTATATCAAGATTTTGAAGAATTCAACTTTGGACTTGAAAATCAACATCTTTTGAATTATTTCATGATATAGGTGATATTTTTCTATTATTCTTCTTATAATTTATATATTAATATGTTGGACTAGATCTCTTTTTGTATTAGATGAATATGAATCATATTGTTTATTTGTTTTAATTCAAAACTAGTATAGTTTATTTTCTGTGTTTTTTAATTAATTTTGTATGCACATTGTATTATTTAATTGATTGGACACCAATTAGATAATTAGTTGCTTGTTCTAGTATTAGGAGACTTACAATAAGTTTAAAACGCGGGAAAATTAGCATATGTTCAATAGATGTTAGGAATAACATTTATCACGTATGCAATCATATAGATAATATAAACTTTAATACATTCTATTCATTCGGATTCAGATTAGGAATAGATTATGGTGGTGACTAGAATATAATTAATTTGTCTTTAAAAAAGAAAATTATATATCATAACTTTATCGATTGTTAAGAACGTATGAACGGAACTATATTACAAATCACTAATTGAAATAGATAGCAATGGGCGGAATCGAATTCCAATACAATCATCCATAATTTGATAAAAAAAACTAAACTTTTACAGCTTTCTTAGATTAATGTAGCATAGATTAAATCAAACTCTCTTTTGTGTTATATAAGTCGAATTATATACAAAACTGGTAAACTTGAATCAAATTTATTCCATGTGTGACGATACTCTTAACTTATCAATTCTATTATTTGTCAATCGTACACTTGCAGGTTTCACACAAACAAGTTTTTAGCACCGTTGTCGGTGAATAAAATATTTAATTTGAGTTTATTAGTTTATATAGTATTCAAATTTTTCTTTTATTTTGTTTTAAGCTATTATGTACCCACTTAATATATCTTGTTTGATTTTGACAGTGTGCACAAGATTCTAAAGAAATTGAGCTCTTATTATTGGATCTTGAGATCGACAGAACCTTCAGGCAACGAAGAAGATAATAGAGAAGATAATAGATATAAGCAATAAAAATGGCAGAAAATCAAAATTGAAATCAAATCCAATTACCTCCAGATTCGCCGCTTCCCTAGAGCAGTTGCCAACGAAGGCGAATTATTTTTACGGGATTACGTGAATCTTGTCCCAACTCCTATGCAACCATTTATTATCTATCCATCTTTTGGGCGGGCCAACTTCCACATTCAACCAGATGTCATCAACTTGTTTCGGAATTATCTTGACATCAATTTTTTTGGAAGACCAACTGAAAAATCCTCATGAACATATTTAAGCTTTCTTGATGCTTTGCCAGATAATCAATCTGAAGACATGTCAACTAACGTTTTTCGACTGCACTTATTCTTTCATACATTAAAGAAAAGTGCACGAGAATGGCTACACTCACTGCATCCTGGAAGCATCATTTCGTGGAATGACATTGTACAGAAATTGACATTGAAATTCTTCCAGCCTTCTCAAGTTCATCATATCAGAAATGAACTACATAATTTCAAGCAGAAGGACCTCGAGAGCTATCTAGAAGCATGGAACATGTTTAAGAACTACTTCAAAAAGAGTCCAAATCTAGACATTTCTACAAATGCCCAGATCTACATCTTTTATTTAGGCTTGCATCCTGAATACCGTATCATGGTCGATGCTTCAGCAGGAGAACTAATAATGACTATGCCTGTAGACAACGCATTAGATCTTTTTGAGAGAATTGCAGAAAATCAATCTGTGTGGCCATCTGAAAGGGAAACTTTGAGGAAAATAGCGGGTATTCATAGCATAGATGCAATGACAGCATGTCCGCCTAGGTGGAAGTACTAACAAAGAAATTGAACAACCTCACTTAAAATGTGAGCATGATGTACCAACCAACACCAGTCTACGGAGGTTGCGGGACAGATCATAGAACCACAAGTTGTCCATTAGCATCCACGTATACGTATTAGACTCAGGAAGTCAGTTATGCACAGAACTCATAGAGGTAGCGAACAATCCTTACTCTAACACCTATAATCCAGGTTAGAGCAAGCATCTTAACTTCTCATGGGTTAATAATTAGGGTCAATGATGTCAAATTCAGGGCAACCTACCAGGATTTCAACAACAACAAAAGAATAAGTCATCGTTGGAAGAATTAATGGCTAAGTTCATTACCAAAAGTAAGACCAATTTTTAAAACAAGCATGTTGCAATTAAAAATTTGGAAAATTAGGTAGGGGTGGATAGCAATTGCATTAGCCAACAGAACACAAGATACCCTGCCAAGCGATACAAAAAAGAACCCACAGGAACAGAAATTACCAGCTAAAGATGCGAATTATACAATTATAGAGACACCATCAATCAAGCTTGCTACCCCTAATCGAGCTTATGTTCCGCCTATTCCATTTCCTTAAAGGCTTCGTAGACAGCCTAAAGAGGATCATGTTCAGGCCATTATAACTAGAAGTGGAGTTCAATGGCCAAAAATTACTGTGAAAAAAGAAAGGGACATGAGAATCAGGTACCTACCACGGGTGAAGAACGAGTGGTTTAGTCTAAACAATCATCAAAGGTTAATCAAGAAGAACAGTCAGACAGTCCACATGTTAAGATAATCGTTCTTACCAATAAAAACACACCTTCAATTCCATTCCTTCAAAGGTTGCAGAACAATAAGCTGGACAAACAATTCAAGAAGTTCTAGATGCCCTCAGACAACTTCACATCAACATTCCTTTTATTGACGTCATTCTACAAATTTCAAATTATGCTAAGTTTTTTAAGGAGATGTTGACCAAAAAGAAAAAGTTGCCAGTATTTGAAGCAGTAGCTTTGACAGAAGAATGTAGTGCAATCATAAAGCAGACGTTCCTTCCTAAACTAAAAGATCCAAGGGAGTTTCACTATACCTTGCTCTATAAGAAATTCACATAATTTAAATGCTTTTCCTACAACACAAGTTCTCTCATAAGCTAAAAGATCTAGTGAGTCTCAATATGCCTTGCTCTATAGGAAATTCACATAATATTAATGCTCTAATTGATTCTGGAGCAAGTATTAATCTAATGCCACTATTTATCTACAAGAAATTAGGATTAGATAATCCAAAGCAACATCAATAATCCTAACACTCAAGCATATCCTTATGGAGTGGTAGATGATATGCTCATCAAAGTTGGAGATAACTTCTTTCGTGCTGATTTCATCATCCTTGATATAGATGCTCAACACTTACCGTTAATTTTGAGGAGACCATTCCTAGCAACTGCACAAGCATTAATAGATTAATCTGAAAAAGGTGAATTAATCTTAAGGGTGGAAGAAAAACAACAAAGTTTCAAAATGAATGCTCCACTTAAGCAACCACTTGACATTGAGGAATGTCGAAAGATCGATCATTGAGAAATTAATAAGAATAGAAAGAAAGAAGGTGGAATCATTGGGAGGGACAACAATTGAAATCTTATAATCTGGAGGTTCAAAGATGACTAAAAGAACAACTGCTAGTGTAACCAATGAAAGGGTGAAAACTCTCTTTTCAAGCCACCATAAGTAGCCAAAACATGAAAAGCTAATGACTATAAACAAGCACTTATTGGGAAGCAACCCAATTTTGTTTCCTTTTATTTATTTTACTTTTTAGATATAGGATTGATAATTTTAATTATTTTTATATTATAGGGTATCTTCATCCCCATATTTTCGTTTAGAGTGTGTTTGAGCTTATTATCAATTGTTCCATGTTATGATTATTATTTTTTTATCTTGTATAAACATGATACCTGAACACACCGGACAAGAAAAAAGACATAGCAAGTGAGCTAGAACTTTTATACCAGTCTATCTACCACCTTCAAATATATATCATGGAAGTACTTAGTTCCCTTTTTTGTCATTAATTTTTATATATTGATTGTTATATTTTTAGACATTAAGGACAATGTCTATTATAAGTTTTTGGCTAGAAAAATATTTAGTTTTTATTGGTTTACATGCTTGTTCGAGTGAATAAAATTTTTTTTTAAAAATCTAAAATTCTTTTATTATTATTATTTTTAGCTTATTTATTGCTTTTGTATGCTCATGTAGGTTAGATAATTTTGCCAACTATGATGCATATATTTGGAATTGTGTTAGATTATAAATTGTGGGAAAGTTGCATGTTAGGGTTGATTTATGTTTATTCATGTAAAACTTGATATTTTTTAGTACAAGATTTACATTTTACATCATGAAAGAATAATTTGATTCAAAATTTGAAAAGTTTGAAAGAAAAAAATTAATTAGTGGAACTTAGATTTTAAATCCAAATAACCACTAAATTATATATCCTTAAACCAATTTTAGGATAGTTTGGGGTGATTGAATTGTTGTAGGGAGACATTAAATGAGCGTGGATTACACGTGCGTTAAATTTTGTGTGGGTTGTCTAAAGTCAATAAGATGAAAATTTGGTGAAATTTTTAAGTTAGAGGTTGATTTTTGAAGATATGTATTTAATAAGGGGCATTGCACTAAGCATTGCGTAAAAAAAGAGAGAAAGGAAAAAGTACTATCTTATTGTAAAACTTCTATTCGTAAGCTTTATGACTCAAGTGATTAAGCTTGAATGGATATCTAAAATCTGGTACCTTATAGTCACCTGACTTGTGAGTCATTAGCCAAAAACTCGCTACAAGGTTCATTTAGAAAACTTAATAGAGAGAAGTTCACACATAAGATGAAAAAAAAAATGAAAAAAAAGAAAGAAAGAAAGAAAGAAAGATTATTACATTTCTTGATTAAGCTTCAAACACTTATTTGAGAGAATTTAAACATTTGACAATGGATCATTAACTTAGTTGATTCTTGGAGGTTGAAATAGTAAAAAATAAGGAGAATTCTCATTTGTTGATATGTTAAACTACAATTAGTAAGATCTAACCAAACTAGAGGGGTGAGTATTAGTATATAAATTCAACATTAGATCACATCTTGGAAGAGAATTATATAAATAAGTTTAGGGGTGTGAATCTCACGAGAGGATAAAGAATACATTTGACTATTGAGAGTCAGAATTTGAATCATTTTATGAATTTATAATACTTGATATGAATTTTAACAAACACACGTCGATTTTACATTGGATAAGTAGAAATTAATTTTACCATTGTGATTTTATAGCAGTTCATAATATTAATACATATATTTCGATCCCGAGACCAAAGGCAAGTTATCTAACCGTGTATGTTTAAAAAATTTCGTTAAGTTGGATTATAATTTTGTTTGAGAACAAACAAATGTTCAAATTTGGAGGTGTTTGATAAGTGTATTTTGTACAATTATCTAGGCTATTAAATTATGGTATTTGTTAGTGATTTGAATGAGTTATAGCTTAATTTTGTGTTAATTATGTTTGTTAGGTTAAACTCAATGCAAATTGGTAAAATTGGAAGAAATGAACGAAAAATAGGCAAAAAATGAAAGAAATTCAAAGTTTGGGAATCACAGTGTAAACATTCAATAGTTGATTCGGACCATAAAATGATGATTGAAGATCACATGAGATCAATTTGCTACAATTGGAGGTGAAATGAGTGAAATATAGTTGAAGTAATTTCACAAATCTATTTTCAGCCGAAGAAGTGCTCCAGATTGTTAGCCTCGACTTAAGACCCATTTCTCAGATAGCAAACATTCAAATTGGTAAAATTGTATTTCTAGAAGAATTGTAAATCTTTGAATTATCTTTTCAATATATTTTGAATAACCTCAATCGGATATCGTGAGAGAAAGCTACAATCAAAATACCAAAAACTGCTCAGGGACGAAGCAGGCCAATTCCCGCGTGCGGGTGAGACACCAAAATTTTGACTCGAGAAGAAAACTACTCCACGAAGCACGCCCGGGCCAAATTTTCTACTGACGGGCCAGTTTCACTTTTTTTATTATTCAAATTCTTATTGGTAACAATTTTGGGACGATTTTCTTAACCTAAATCCAACCATTATAAATACAAAACGAGGGTTACACATTGAAAAAACTCTCTCTTGAGTCTTGCCTTTTCATACTCAATAATATCATCAAATTCATCAAGAACAAGAGGCCAATTGCTATATTTTGATAGAGAAGCTCAAGTCCTAGTAAGAAATTGAAGGTCTATTATATCAATATTTTGAAATTCAACATTGGACTTGAAGATCAACATTTTTTGAATTATTTCATGATACGCGTGATATTTTTCTATTATTCTTCTTGTAATTTATATATTAATATGTTAAGCTAAATCTCTTTTTGTTTTGGACGAAAATGAACCCTATTGTTTATTTGTTTTAATTCAAAACTAGTAGTTTAGCTTATTTTTTGTGTTTCTTGATTAATTTTGCATACTCATTGCATTATTTAATTGATTGACCAACAATTAGATAATTAGTTGTTTGTTGTAGTTTTGGGTAACTCATAATAAGTTTAGAACTCGCCAAAATCAACATATGTGTAATAGATGTTAGGAATAACATTTATCATGTGTGCAATCATATAGATAATCTAAACGTTAATGTATTCTATTCATTCGAATTCAGACTAAAAATAGATTCTGGTTGTGACTAGAATAAAATTATTTTGTCTTGGAAAAGAAAATTATATATTATAACTTTAACGATTGTCAAGAACGCATGAACGAAAAATAGATTACAAATCAAGAATTGAAATAAATAGTAAAAGCGGATTCAAAATCCAATACAATCAATTATAATTTGATAAAAACCAAACTTTTACAGATTTCTTAAATTAATTTAGTATAGATTAAATTAAACTCTCTTTTATGTTACATAATTCGAATTCCATACGAAACTAGTAAACTTGAATTGAATTTATTCTCTATAGGACGATATTCTTAACTTATCAATTATATTACTTGTCAAAGATCCCGTACACTTGCGGGTTTCACACGAACAGATATCTTGGTCGAAATGACATTTGTAGGAGATGCCTAGTCAGGTGGAGGCATGTTGCTTCTAAATTCTATACAGCAAACTGTGATGCAAGCTTCGAGGTGTGGTAATGTTGCCTTGGACGAGGCACTAAATCAACTTGTCCTACTCCCCAATCACCTCGAAAATAGCTTGAGATGACAAGTTGATGTGGAGTGAGAGCCTATTCTTGTTCCTTTTTAGTTGACTACGACTTTGTTAGTCTCGTGTAACAAGACGTAACAATTAGAATTCTTAAATTTCGACAAGGCATCAACAACCATTTAAATTGAAAAGAACGAAAATGAGAGATTCAAGTATCAAAAGTTTCAATTTTATGGGACAAATGTAAGGTCTAAAATATGGGTTCCAAAAGTTCGATGGCTTTGTAGAGTGATAAGTATAATTTATACACTTATCTAAGTCATTAAATAAGAATATTTAGGACTTCGTATGATTAATTGTGGCCTAATCTCATGTATTTATTGGTCATTAGTGAATTGAAGTGAAATTGGAATAAATGAACGAAAATCGATGGAAAATGATGATTTCCAAAGTTTGTGGATAAAAAAATAATAATTAAAAAAAATTGCCTTAAGTACACCCTTGCACACATTTCTTGACCCAATTTGGACTCCTATAAATACAGAACAATGGCTAAACATTAAGTGATCTCTCTCTAGCCTCTTATACCGCATTATGGCATAAAATGTTGTCGAAAATTCGACTAT
>CAIGRT010067747.1:0-11483 GCA_903798405.1 Fraxinus platypoda | reverse complement strand
GAATGCCAAAAGGGAAGATTGTTAGGTTTTAATTATATAATTAGCAAATTCGTAATTTCCTTATTCAAAATCGTATTTTAGTTGAATTATATTAGGAATTTATCGAGTTGTAATTAAAATTAAAATATGAGTTATTGAGTGTTGGTTATAGTAAAAGTAGTTTGGTGTCGATAGAGTCCAAAAAGAAGTAAAAAAAAAATACAAGAAGAAAAAGATCAAGATTCGAACTTTAACAAATAGAGCAAGAAACGAACTCAGCACCGCTCGTTGGCCGCCTTGTTGGCATTCGATTGCTCAAAACAGGGTCGTTGCCTCTCCCTTGAGGCGAGCCAAACGCTCGAGCGACAGTGGGAAGAACCCTAATTCGATTTTAAAGATGATTTTGAATCCATTTTCATCACAAACACTAGCCATTATAAATATATAGCCATAGGGCCGTCCCAAAGTGTGTTGAACGTTATATTGCCTTAGAGATCACATTTTTTGAATATCCAAAACTCATTCCTTTGATTTCTTGATTTAACACAATATTCATATATTGATCCATCATTAGTAGGGTCTTGTTGTAAGTCAAGAGTTTGTTCTTTGAAAGTCAAATATGTATTCCGATATCTCTTACATCAGGCTACAGATCAAAATACAAAAGATCATTTGATCAAATACCAAAACAAAACCGTATCTTCGCCAATTGGCCTTCAGAGTTCTCGAGTTTTGGGAAAAGGCGCTTGGAGTTCTGATGCTCGAGAATGAGGTTCGTTCTTCTTAATCCATGGACTGAAAAAGTGGCCCAAAGTTTTGGGAAGTGCGGGAGTACATAATCGAATGAGTTCCTCGGTAATTTTCAAATTAGGTGGTCAGAGTCAACTAAAATTTAGTAGTGTCTGGACTAATTGTAAGTTAACTTTTTCGGTTGATTTTACTGACAAGTTTGCCTAGAAATTTTTTATCGAGTTAGGGAGTTTCCTCCGTATCATATTTGGTGTTCTTTATTGCTTTTGATCTTTATTTATTTTATTTGATTGACACATATGATTAATTAAATTGGGTTAACTATCTTAATCATCTAGAAATCAATTAATAAGTGACTTGTTACTTTTAATTATTCTAATTCTACATTAAGTCTAAATAACTTTAATTTTCAACAAGTGGTACTAACTCAGTACATACTTTATAAATTTTCAAACACGGCAATGAACGCAAATTGCGCCAGCAAAATCAAAAAATTATATTGCTTTAGGCCTATGACTGATCAGGAGATAACGAATAATCATTCAACAAATACAGCTTTCTTTTATTTATACGTTAAAATAAAGATTAATTCCAACAAGGATACAGAACTTTTTTAAAATTTTCAAAATGATCATTAAAGTCGTTTCTCTTGCTGTGATAGTCATACAAATTTCAAACCGTTACACTAATTAGAAGTGTTAACATAAAATTCCAAGACTATATCCAAATTGACTATCTATTTATAAAGAGCATGTTAGGCATAATGGAATGCATCTTTAATTTAAAGAGTAATTTTTTTTATTCACTCAAACAATGCTTTCTATTTTGACTCTTTATTTTTATTTTTGTCAATGAATATTTGTTGATTTATCCTAATCTCTTATTTAAACATAATTTGTTTATACGTTAATGGTCAGTCAATTCCAATGTGATTTGAATAATTTAAATTGTAAAACATTGAAATTTGTAACTTATTAAATGCAATCATTGTTAAATTAATAATAGAAAGTGAGTTTGACTCTTCAAATTTAGAAAGCCAAACTCATTTTTTATAGAATTAGTGAAGAGATAGATAATATGATAAGAAGAACACTTTATTTTTAATGCCTATTGTCATATCGAACCTTTATGATAATCAAATACTTATGATAAACGTTTTTTCCGTTCTAAGTTCTCTCTATTGAAACCTCTTTTTGTGACTTTTATTCAAGCGTCTGGTGGAAAGATGGAAACTTTGGAATGATTGTGCGGCTTGAGTTTAGCATTCAATTTGAACATACATTACAAATTTCATCACAAATGAACAAAAGTTTGAAAATTAATTTGAGACACTAGTACAAGTGGGTCATCCTCTAATACAGCCAAGTTGCTATCGTTGATGAGAGACTAGTAACTATATAATTGTGGGACACACCAGTGCCACATAAGCTCATGCCATTGGTCGACAACTTATGATATATATTCCTTACAATACAAGTGAACGGTGTAGAACACTTTGATTATTTGTCCATAAGAACGGGTCAACTTGGTCACTGAGGAATTTATGGGCTTGCCTAATTTTTATCAACGAATTTAATAGTCAAGTTCGCTTCTGCCTTTGTGCTCGAAAATCAATCTCCATCAGTTAGGTAACCTTTGCCTTCTTCTATTTAGTGCCTTCTCTAAACTCGGGAAAAAGACAGGGATGTGACAAATGAAATGTGAGAAGAAGCAATGAGGAGGTTGAAATTTACTATTCCAAGGATCATTTTAATCAATAACTTTTTCCAGTTAGAGCTCAACCTATAAGATGTATTAGTTTTTATCAGTGTTGTCAAAATCGGAATGGACCGACCTGTTCAACTGAAAAACCAGGAATCAAACCAATATCTGATCCGATTATAACCGGTTAACCTTTTAATTGAAAACCGGTAAATGAACCAGAAAACCAATCAATTAAACCGGAAACAAATAATCGGTTACAATTTTTACGGTTTTGTCAGTTCAAAAACTTGTTTTAAAAAAGAAATATTATATTTAGGAAAAATTGCAGCCACGGTACCAAACCTTTCATTTAATTACAGACATTGTCCAAATCTTTCATTTGTGTCACTCACGGTACCAAATCTTTAAAAAAACTCGCATCCGAAGTCCAAATTGACAGAAATCGTTAGTTGACCAAAAATCAAACATCTGACCAATTGTTGTCTAATTTTTAAAGGGCAAATAAGTAACTTTACATTTTTCATATAAAAAAAAAGAATTAAAAAAACCCAAATCGCCTTCTCTACCCACCCCACACCCCCACCCCCACCCCAAATCTGCAAAATCAAATCCAGAATCTGATAAAAGAAGAAATAAAATCTACAGCACCATGAATCCCTATGCATTCGAGCTATGGTTGAAATCTATATTATACGATAAAGGTATAGCTTGCACTTCTCAGCTGTATCTACTAGCTTCTGTATGAAACACAAAACTTTGATTCAAACAATGGAACACAAAATCAAAACAAACCTATACTCGAAAGTTTCTTAGCATTTTATCCTCTGCTTGGAAATTTTAGCATCTGTTGTGAATATGATGTGATCTTCGATCGACACTTCTCTTTTTTGATTAATTTGGATAATAGGCCATTCCAGATGAAGGCGCAATTTCCAGAGGGACGCTTAAAACCTGCAATGCTACAGCCTTCAGAAGCAGAGAACTTCTGAGAACTAATATTTCTTCTTGTCCCCATCGCAGAGCAAGATATATGCTTCTCCAGCCCGTAACCCTCTCTAGTTGAATAGAGAAAAACCCAATGCAGAAGATTACTAAGATAATCACAATATTGGAAGAGAAGCTCATTTTGAACTACAGGAACAGAGAATTCTGGGTTTTGATTTTCAAGATTTGGGGTTCGCAGATTTGGGATAGAGGGTGGAGGTGTGGGGTGAGTGGAGAAGATGATTGGTGTTTTTTTTAATTCTTTTTTTTATTATTTTTTTATATGAAAAATGTAAAGTTACTCATTTGCATTTTAAAAATTAGTCAACAATTGGTCAGAGTTTTGATTTTTGGTCAACTAAAAGTCAAACTATCGATTTCTACACAAGATTTTTGGTGGATAACGCCCTTTTGAGAATAAAATTTCTTCATCTCAAACTCGTTTCCATTATCAGTTCTAATCACTTTGATTTTGGAGTCAAATTGGTTTTCAATCATCGTGAAAAAGTTCTGTAAAGCAACACTAGTATCAGATTTAAATTTTAGCAACATTAACCAAGTGCATCTACTGAAATCGTCTACAATGCTAAGGAAATATCTGGAGCCATCATAGGCTATTTCATTACAGGGTCCCCACATATCACAGTGGATTAACTCAAAGTACTTTTGTGACCTATGCTGACTAATAGGAAAATGTTGCTTATGCAATTTTGCTAGAGGGCAGATAGGGTAGGGTGTTTTAGCTTTCTTAGGCTGATGATGAAGGTTTAAAAGATCTATTCTAGAGTCTGAGGGGTGTCCTAATCTATAGTGCCAAATATTAGCATCTTCTTGATTGCTGGTCATAGAGGCTAGCTTGGTGGATTTGTTGGCAAGGGAAGGTAGAATATCATCCAATGCTGTAGGGAAAACTTCATTCTGCATCAAATGATATAGCCCATCTCTTACTTCACCCATTCCAATCGTCCTCTAGGTGGAAAGGTCCTGCAAAAAACAGGTTTGAGGAAAGAAAATGAGACAGCAATGTGAGGTTTGTGACAATTTTCTAGTAGATATCAGATTGAAACAAAAAGAGGGCACACATAAAATGTCATGTAGGACCAGTTTATCAGATATTTTAATAGTTCCAATATGTGTGACTCTAACAAATCTCCATTTGGAAGAGCCACATAGTGATCAATCTCTACCTTGATGGTGGTGAAGAAAGTTGGGGAACATATCATGTGATCTGTTGCCCCAGTATCTATAATCCAGGCAGTGTTAGCAGGGTCTTTTCTTTTGGTGCTGCACACAGAAAAACAAAGAGAAATATCAGAGATCTTTGGAATGTCAAGACTATTTGTAGAGGAAGATGTACATGCTTTCACTTGATTAGTTGAGGGTGTATAGAGCAGGTTTTTCTGTGGTTTGAGTAAAGCCATCAATTGAGAGTACTGCTCTTGAGTTAGAGACATTTGGGAATGGTTACTGAATTACTCTTGTACTGGTTTTTTAAGACATGTTGCTTGATTGGCCAAAGGTCCATCAGCTCTAGTTCTCCCATATAACTTGTGTCCTGGTGGATAACCATGCAATTTGAAACACTTTTCAGCTGTATGACCAGGCATGTTGCAGTAATTACATGCTGGTTTGTCTGAATTAACCTTGAAACATCTCTCAATGGAATGACCAGGTATCTTGCAAAAGGTGCAGTAGTATTTCTTCTGAGGCCCTATATTCTGTCTTCCTGCATCCCTGAAAGTAGTCTTTGCCATGAGGGCTATGGAATCATTGACGGGAACATCTTCAAAGATTTTCCTCCTTTTTTCTTCCAGCTGGACAGTAGAATATACTTCATTAAGGCTAGGGAACTGCTTGATCAAAAGTATTTGAGCGTTAAGACTCATATGTGAGTCATTAAGTCCTATAAGGAACTTCATCACCCAATCCCTTTCCTGGTTATTCACCACTGATCTCAATCCTCCACAAGTGCAATTTGGGATGTATTCATAGTTCAGCAACTCATCTAGAAGAGTTTTAAGCTTTGAAAAATACACACTAACAGAGTCCTGGTTTTGTTGCAAATTCACAATATTTTACTTATCTCATAAATTCTGGGAGCATTTTGTTGTGCTAGTCGCTGCTCAAGTTCCAGCCATAACTGGTGAGCCGTCTCAGCATATAATGTGCTTGATTTGATATATATTGACATGGTATTTTGCAGCCACGTAATGATAATGTCATTGCACCGCAGCCAGTGATCCATCAATGGATTGTTTGGATCAGCAGGTTCTGAAATGGTCCCATCTATGATGCCAAGTTTATTTTTGATTCTGAGAGCTCTTCTTATTGATCTCGCCCAAGAATGATAATTGCTGGAGTCCAGCATTTGAGTAACCAGTAGAGCTCTAGAATTATCATTGCTACCAATGAAGTATGGACTGTTTGGTTGGGAAGGATCAATGAAGTTGAGATTTGGTTGTATGTTCTGGTTGTTAGTAGAGTTCTATGGCCCTACGTTTGGAGGTAAATTTTGATTTGCAGAATCTTCTTGAGCCATGAAGCTCTGATACCATATAAGAAATCACACAAAATAATAAGAAAATGGATTGTTTAGACGAGAAAAAATGACCACTCTATGTTCCACTTTCATTAATTGATTGAATAAAATCATACAAGTAGTTTCCTTATATAATGGAGAAATGGAATATTCCTAACTATACATGTGCAGTACAAATTGGTTTCAACAATAAAATTCCTCACTCATAACAGAATTGAGGTGGAATTTCCTCAGGTGATGTTTCTAGAACTTAATAAGTAGTTGGCATTACTGATTGTATCAATTATGCTGGCTACCGTCTGCCTTGCTGGAATTCTTGCTGGCATATCTTCTTCTTGAGCTTGCTGGCAGTGAGCTCTCATCTTTGTCTTGCTGTCACATTTTAACACAGATTTGGATTGTTTTATATGTACATAACAATTTATATAATAGTCACCAAAATATGATATTATGATATTTAATTGGATCGAAATCATATCAATCAAAAACTTCCATACTTACATTTTGATACCTCATACGTAAATAATTATGTACAAGAAGTATTTTACAACAGATTTTCACCCATTCGACTGAATTTTCATGTGCTCTTGACCATAATTTTATTTTAGAATATAGTCCATATTATAATTTATAAATTATAATTCAACTTTACATAATTTCTACATCGTCTTAGTGAAGAAGTATCAAACCAATTTAACACCATGTTTAATAATGTTCTAACAATTTTAGCATTGCAAAGTCAACATCTGTTATGACAACTTGCGTTTGTACTAGTTGGCTAGCAAATAGATTGTTTTGTTTTGTTCTTATGAAGTTAAGCATACCAAAATCAATTTATGTCACCACATTACTACGTCCCTAAATTTTATCGAATAATTCGATATGATTGTATATACAGCCTGTTATTTTTCTCCAATCGAAGAGTTTTCCACACAAATCTTTATTTTATTTTTATCCTCTATTTTATTATTTTTTGGTTTCTAAATAATTCTCTGGACAAATTTAGGAATCAAGTATTTGAAGAAAAAAAAAAAAAAAAAAGATTAACCCCCTCTAATTTTGATGTACATGGACAGTTTGGACATCTCAAAAATATTATTCAAAAGGTAGAGAAAGTTCAACTAAATTGCTCGAGTCAATAAATGAAGATATTTACGTTGTCACTAATAATGTATCTCTTTTATCTTTGAGAGACAATGACATTCTTTGAAACAATATGTTTATCATTATGGCATGATCATGGCTAGTAAGTATTCGTGATAGAGGATGTGTTGCCGCTAGAGAGTTCACAATTTTGCACAAGGATATTGGTTTGGCATTGATGCAAGGTGTGTGATGAAATTTATGTCAATGGCCGATGAACTCTTGAAAAATTCAAACATGGGGGTTGCATCATAATTTTCAACAAGATTGTTTGATATGAGTCGATTTCAAATTCTTAGAATGTGTTGGTTCTAAGTGTACATACATGATATACTGGAGTACAATAATTTTCATAAAAAAATTCCAATTGTGTATTATTTATATACAACTTGGATAACATTTGAATATGTGGCAAAATTGAGGTCATTGATTGTTTTAAATGTCGGAGAAATCAATAGTAAAATTGTGTACCACATGGTACAATATAAAACAGAATATCAATTAGAATGTATATGTAGCAAGATTGAAGTAAAGTTGGATATTGATAGAATTTTGACCTTTTATTGTCCAATCAGAATATGATTATATTTGTCTCTTCCAAATTTTTTAGTTTCCCACTTGTAACATGACGGTTTAGTATCCCGTTTTGATTAGAAATTAAAATCTCCTCTTATTTTGTGTCCATATAAATAGATATTTTCCTTTAATATTGTATTTATTCCAGTTTTTAAGATAGTCATACACTGTTTTATGGTCAGACTTTTTCTTAGATTTTCTTGCGAGATACTCTATAGTCTATACAAAATTTTCATATAATGAAATATTCCTATCGCTGACAGCTCCTGATTTTATTTCTGATATAGGAGTTTTTCAAGTAAATCTTTATATTGTTTTCTTATCAATTATATACTATCTCCTTCCCA
The DNA here is from genome assembly GCA_903798405.1 of Fraxinus platypoda. Taxonomy (NCBI): domain Eukaryota; kingdom Viridiplantae; phylum Streptophyta; class Magnoliopsida; order Lamiales; family Oleaceae; genus Fraxinus; species Fraxinus platypoda. The sequence continues at coordinate 3,461 of CAIGRT010067747.1, read as the reverse complement.
TTTATATAGACTGATTTTTTTTTTCCACACGAATTAAGAAATTTTATTTAATGTTATTGAAAAAATAATTTTTACGAAAAAATTTCATAGTTCATCTTTATTTAATTATCAACTACTAATAGTAAATTGATTATAATTAGGCCAATTAAATAAGGGTAATTAGTAAACGAACAAAATAAAACATTCTTGATAAAGAAACAGGACTATATAATTGGAAAAAAAAAAAAAAAGTCAGTTTATATAAATGGGCAGGAAGTTTGCAATAATATGATTGGTTGAAAAAAAAAAAAACCTTCTTAATACAATATAGTGTTTTCGGTAGTGAAATAATCACGTGATTAATTTTTTAATCACATATTTTCTATCAAAATATTATTTCAAAATACAATTTATTGAGAAATAATGTTCAAACGGGCTCCTAAAGAATAAAGGACAATTAGGTGAATGACTGAGACGTGTCTAAAAATATTAATAAAAACTTGAAGGACGTTTGAATGATAGAGAGAGATGGAGAGTAACTTTGGGGTCAAGTTGCGCAATCTAGGTTTGATAACATTTAACCTCATCAAATGGGAAACCATTAGATTCCACCTTCGGCTTGGAAGACTTTGTTAGAACAATATCTAACGGACTGTTTGATAAGTTAGATTTCCCATGGAATATTCCATTTTCCATCTTTTGACTTGTTTGATAGGGTTTTTTTTCCCTAGAATTCATTTTCTTGGTTTATGGTCACATGTGTCATTTTCCTTGATTTTGTGGTGGGAAATGGTTTTCCAGGTTTTTTTTTTTTTTTTTGGTAATTGAAAAAATTTCTAGACACAATGTCTAAAAAATTTTATCACTTTTATTGACAATTTCCATGCAAAACAAAGTCAAACGAATGATATTCGATATGATAATTTTTATTTATTTATTTTTTGCAATTGGAACAAATGATAGACCCAATGGTAAAAAAAATTATCACTTTAATGGACAATTTCCATGAAAGCCAAACGGATTCCAAACTTTCAACATTTTTCAGGTGGAAAATTATACCAATCAAACACAATTAATTACAATTTCCAGTAAAACAAATTTTAGACAATTCAATTCCCAGTAAAACATTTTCTTTCCACCCAAATTCCACATTTGCAATCAAACGGACCCTAAGAGTGCGTTTAATTCCGAACATGAAATTTATATGGAACGAAAATAAATTTTAGGTAATAGACAATTTAATTGCCTAGAACTTATTTGCATGTAAATTATTAATTAAATATATTTGATTGATTTAGTTTTTAATTTAGAAAATATTATACTTGTCGATTTTTATTTATGGGTAAATGAGAGAGAGAAAAAGAGAGTGAATTACTTAAAAAATAAAAATCACATCTCTCTAAAGAATTTTTTTTCCTTGTTTTTAAGAAAAATATGATCATGTGACCAAAAGTAGAAAAATATATTATGTGGAAAAAATTGTCAATCAAACAGCACAAAAATAAGAAATTGGGTGGAAAAAACACATTTTTATGGAAAATATTGACAATCAAACGCACCATAAATATTTTTTAGACTCACCCTTGGAAGAATAATTTATAGGAGTTATTAATTTAAAGGGTTTTACCTTATAAATTGTTATTTTTGTCTAAAAGCATTTCCAAGCGGCCAATTTGGCATAACCCTTGATTGTGGTTTTAATACTGATAGAGACCCTTGATTTTTCCTAAATTCTGCACTGTATTATCATTAATTAATTAGTCTTGACTATATACATTTTGCATAGGGTTTTNGAGACCCTTGATTTGTCCTAAATTCTGCACTGTATTATCATTAATTAATTAGCCTTGACTACATATGTCTTGCATAGGGTTTTGATAAAGAAATTAAAAACTGGTGCAACTGATACATGTAATTGGAGTTTCTATGAGTACGAGATGAATGAGACATAATGTCTTACCTCAATAGATAGAAAAATGAGAGTTAGGTTGAACTTCATTATCTCTTTAGTAGGGCATTAACACCTAATCATCTGTGCACTGTCTTTTTTTAAAAAGAACAGAGAGACCTTCAAACGCAAGGTCTAGAAAATAAGTTTTGAATCAAATCTGTTAATATTATTTTTGTCACCTATCATCATTTCAAGTGTTTTAAGTTTAATATAACTAATGCTTAAGACAAATAATTTTTTTAAAATATTTACGCTATCATATAGTCAATTATACTATGGCACGTGCATTGCACGTTCGTTTTACTAGTATATATAAGTATTGCATTTTTTTATGGGCTGACCCGTGTGGTTCGGGCTCGAGTCGACTCCCAAAAATGGGGCTCGATTGCCCGAGCCGACGAACCAACTTGTCATTCTTACTTTCACTTCTTCTTTTACTTCTTGTAGAATAGTTTTTTGAGAAAGTTACCTTTATTTTTGTTTGGAAACTAATTTTTAAAAATACTTCATATTTCGAAATTGTTTTTAGAGAAAGTCATATTCAACTAGTTTCCTCTAAAATTTCTTCTAATTAACAAAAACACTTCCATAAAATTAACCGAATAAATACAAAACTAATTTTTGGGTCTCTAAAATTCCTATTAATTTTTCAAAAGTCATGTCAAAAGGAATAGTATTTTAAAAAACTCTTGGTCAATAAGTTCCTTATAAATCAGCTTGCAAATATGCCATTGCTTAGTCCTCATTATTTTTATAATACATTTTTTCTCTTTTATTTTCAACCACACATACTTCAATAAAATAATATTACATGCAAATTCAAAATTTTCCTTCATTTTTAACCACAAATTCTTCATCAAATCACTATTCCAAAATATATTTTTGACAAAAAATGGGGGCTGAAACAGGATCCATGTCTTATCGAACTTCTTGCTAAATTATTTGCCTACAACATGAAGGTGATCATAACAACTTTCTGAGAACAATTCAAGAGACAAAGTATGAAATAAAAAATCTCAAATTCGTTGGCATTTTCTAGTTTTTGAATTTTATAATATATTTTGTACATTTATAAAATTATTAGTTTCGGATCAAAACTTCACACTAGATTTCAAAAATATATATATTTCTTTGATAAAGTCACCTACATAACTGACACACCCTAAAAATTTTTGAGGACTATTTTTATCTAGTATTTCATCAGGAAATTTGTCTGTGAAATCTAGATTTCTTTAAATTAGTGTAATGGTTCCTAGATGATATGTACTAAGAGCCTAATACTTGTTTGACATAAAACAATTTTTTTAGCAGAAACTACTAAACCATTATTTTTTACTATATGAATAAATGTGTTTAAATGTTTGAAATGTTGTTCTAAACTTCCAGAAAAAATTAGAACATCATCAATATAAACAACAATGAAGTTTGAATAAGGATTGAAATATCATTAATAATTTTTTGAAATTCAGAAGGAGAATTTTTGAGACCGAATGGCATAAAATTATATTCGTATTGTCCAAAAGGAACATTG
>CAIGRT010067742.1:0-10988 GCA_903798405.1 Fraxinus platypoda | reverse complement strand
TCTATTTATAGAAGAAATAGCTAACCAATTATCTAACAAACTAACAACATAACAAACTAAGGAAGAGACTAGAAGGAGCTAGAATAAGCTGGAGCTGAATTCTGTTGTGTTGAACGTGAACTGATCAGGTGCTTGCAAGAACTCGTTTGCTGGTGAAGGTGATCTGCTGTGCTGCAATTCCATGGTGATCTTCACGTGTAGGAGGTAAGCTGGTCTTGCTGTTTTGGTGAGCTGAGTTTAATATTCCAACAATCTTGATCTCTTTTCAATTCGACACACCCGTATTTTCATCCCTTATCTTTCCCACGCCCAAATATCTTCAACCACGTGACTTGAGCATCGTGGTGGTCGTGACCGTCTCACTCTTGCCAGAGCTTTCGGTCACATGCAAGCGAACATGGTGTCCAAGTGTGCCGTAAGTGACACACATATGGTCGGGAGATAAGTTGGGATTTTTTGACAACATGGTCACACCAAATTTCGAGATCAACATCGGCCATTCTCACAAAACAAGATAAATATAGGATTGATAGTTCGCTTACAAGCTTAAATAACTACACATTAATTTAATTGAATTTATTGTTGAGCGTGCATGCACACAAACGTTGTATTCATTTTTGTAAATAAAAATTTTGATTCGTGTATAACTTGAATTTTCGTGCTAGTAAGATGTTACAAATAAACATAAATTAATGAACATCGATCATGTTGTTTTATCACGTGAAAGGGAATATATTCTATTGAATCAAACATAAACTCATGATTAGTTTCTGATCTTGCTATCTTTCTCAAAATTAGATGTCCGTAGGCAGGAAACCTAGACAACATTCGATACACTAGAAGTTGACGATTGTCGACTAATATATGGCGTCTAATCCAAGTTATGTAATGCATCTATTTTAATTAATTAAATATCAATATATGAATTTGAAAAAAAAAATGTTACCGATAATTTTTTTTTTTTAAATCCAAATTGGTGCAAAAACGATACGTAGTGGATACCTTAGTGGACTAAAATTCTCATTAACTTTGCCTAATTTGATGAGAATTTATAACTTTATTTTTTTACGCTGATCTCTACTCTTAAATTTGTGAATTATTGATTAAATTGATGAATTTCTACTCATATTTGAGTATATATTGTGTTTGTAGGCAAAATCCCTATTTGGAAGTGAATCGAGAAAAAAAGAGATAATTGGAGCTTAATTGAGAGATAAGGGTGGAATTGAATAGCAATCAAGAAGCTGGGCTTGATTGGAATATTTGTAAGTTCCAATTGGATGAATTCACAAGTTTCAAGGACCAAATTCAGTATTTGGAAAGTTTTGGGATCAACTTGACTACCCTTGAAATGTTTGAAGGCCAAATTGGAAGGAAATAAAAGATGAAGGACCAAGTTGGATGAATTTGAAAGATGAAGGATCATTATGTAAGCAATTGGAAGCAATAGGATTGAGTTTGGATTGATTTAAAAATGGAGGGACTAAAAGTATACATAATTGGAGCTGAGATACTGTTGAACAGAAATTTGGAATTGGAGACTAAGCTCTGTTTAGCCCCCATTTTTAAAACTCATATTTTTGTCAAATTTATTTTTAACTATACATTTAATGAGATTCACAACTCTTTAACCACGTATTTCATTAACTTTTATTAAAATTTATTAAAAAATTGAATATTATCTAAATCAAACATGGGCTAAATCCCGGAAGCTAAAAGTTTGAGGGACGATCACTCCAATGCTTAAGGTGACCACCCTTGAAGTAAAAACATGTCCATTAAGGACATGATTGCCACCCTCGCCCGCCCGAATGCTTGGAACTGGCAAATGAAATTCCCGATCTTTTGACTTTAGGTACTTTGAGTATTTCAATGTCACGCTTTCATAGCTAATTGAAGACTAGATAAGCGGCAAATCTAGGTCGAGAAAAATGGACACAATATACACGAATAGAGACTCCATGGGCGAAGAAAATACAAGACAAAGCATGTGGTAGGATCAAATTCAAGATTGAATGATGATTTCTTGGTGCAAGATTAGTTTTTTTTTCAATTCACGAAGCACTTTAAAAATACTGTCTTGTATTTTAATTTCAATTTATGTTTTTCTTCTACTATGGTGGGTAACTAATTTTGTTCTTAGGGTGAAAGATGAAACCTAGTTTGAACCTCGGTTTTAATTCTTAAGTTTTAATGTTGCAATTGATTTGTGTACAACGTTTTTACTCTATTATCAATGTATGGAATGATTAGCAACTGTTTCATTTAATTGTGAATGTCATCAAATCGAGAGGTGAGTTATTTATTTAGACCACATAGTAATAATAATGGAAAATTGGATGAAAGATGGAGATATACTTTTGCTAATTTTGCGCTCTATAATTGAATTTTTTAGATCAAATGCTATATAATGAGTTGACTTAGTTAAGTAGAATTGATTTTACTTGAGAGATGTTATCAATTAATATAGAGGAATCTGATCAGATACATGGAGTCAATTGTTGTTAGAATCTGATTGTTAGAATTGAGGAAATAACTATTGTGAACCCTAACACTTTTCACATTGGTTTGAAAAACAAAAAAATGTAGAAAATACATTCATATTAATTTGCTTTCTTAATCTACATATTTTTAGAAAAATCACCATATTAAATTGATTTTTGTTATCATTAAAATATAGGCTAGGCATAATTTAATCGATAATTATATAAAATAGTCTTCATACGAACGATACTCTACTCACCAGTATATTATTTGTTTATTGATATTGTACACTTGTAATTTTTATTGAACAAGAACGCCTAGATGGTTCAATTTTTTGCAAAAATGAAGAGGGAAGATTTTGAATATTTTGAAAGAGAGAATTGTACATTTGTCAAAATAAATAAATAAATAAATAAAATAAAATAAAATTACAAATAGAATGTTCTGTGATACCACTCAATTGCATGTTGCCTATTTGTCCGTCCAATAAGAACTCCAACACATGATTGTTGACACCATTCGTACATATAGTCGTTCTCACTTCTTTATCCTTCATGAAAGAATCGATCTGAACATTATGTACGTGCTTTAATGGATCAATCCTTCAACCAGTTTTGATTACATGTACCATGCCATCTACACATGGCCATAGAGCATGTTTTACTCATTCGTTCTTTACAGTTAAGAACGAGATTTTTCTGATGTTTTATATATTGTACGATTGACTCGTCCTTGCTGTGCTTACTCTTGGCAAGTGTCGAAGTAATAGCTATCTATATGGTCTTATAGAAGCGTGTGATAAACTCACGCTCAAGTTGATCTCAACTATCGATTGATTCTGTCTACAAGTCTATATACTATTCAGACACTGCACCTTTGAACAAGTAATTTTGTTAACACAAATGATGTTAATACAGACCAATTAATAAAGATTTTGTATATATCCCACATCGATAAATGANGTAATTTTGTTAACACAAATGATGTTAATACAGACCAATTAATAAAGATTTTGTATATATCCCACATCGATAAATGATGTTAACACAGACCAATTAATAAAGATCTTGAGCTACTCCGCTTAACAAGGTTGATCTTTTAAGATGGAACCTCAAATCTTAACATTCTATTCCCATTAAAAGCACCACATAACATACTCAACTGTCTCTCTCTTTATCCAGCTGAAGAACAATTGGAAACCAAGCTCCCAAATCCACCATTTTTTAGCTTATTAGTTACACTGCACTTTTTATGCACTGAATTAAACTGGACAAAGCCCACATTGTCTTTCACCAAACGTCTGCATTCTCTCTACAATGGAAACTCCCACATTTCTACTAGTAACATTATTACTAGTTCTTTACGCAGAACGAGCAACGGCAACCATCCGTTGTGGGTACTGCAGCAAGACGCCGTGCCCTACCCTCTGAGCACCGGACCGGATTGTGGTGATCAGGAGTATAAAGTCAGGTGCATTGCAAGCAGCCTCTGGTTCGAAGCCATGTCGGAGCGCATTACCTGATCACGTCCATCAATTCACAAGCCCAGCGGATGATCATCCAGCCTCCATCTATATATCTAGCGGTGGCAACGAGCCGAACCGAGCCGAGCCCGAGCTTTTTTGGACCCGAGCCGAGCCGGGCCCGGCCAAAAAAAATGAGGCTCGGCCCGAGCCGGCTCGAATTTTTTGGTTTTTTTTTTCTTTTTTCTTTTTTTTTTCTTCTCTTTAGTTGCCTTTGCAGGCAGCTAAAAATAGCTGCCTACAAAGGCAGCTTGCTGCCTGCAACAGCTTGCTAGCTACCTGCAACAGGCAGGCAGCAAGCTGCTGCTGCTTTGCAGCTTGCTGCCTTGCAGCTTGCTGCCTTGCTGCAGCTGCCTGCCTCCAAAAAAAATTTTTTTTTTTTAATGGGGGCTCGCCCGGGCTACAGGCCGGCCCGGGCTCGAGCCGACTCCCCAAAGTGGGGCTCGGCCGAGCCCGAGCCAGGCCCGGCTCTGACTTTTTTCGAGCCGAGCCGAGCCCGGGCCGTTCGAGCCTCCGAACTTTTTTGCCACCGCTATGTATATCCAGGGACTTGCCTGTCACAAGATTTTCAAAGTCAAGGCATTCAATTGGATGATTCACGCCCATTCAACATCACTGCTAGCAACACAATTCTGCTGTTGAACTGTACTGATAATATGCTGCACTTGCAAGTACCTATAAACTGTTCCTCGAATTGCCTTTGTCATACTTACATTAATAGCACTCTGGCGGCCGCTGCATGCAACTGGGTGACACTTTGTTGTTCTTTCAGAACTGGGGGTTCTCAGAATGCGTATATTATAAGGGTACATCCAAATGGGTGCATGGCGTATCAGAGTTATATGAATTTGGATTCTTCTTTACCATTTGCAAAGTGGCCTGCGCCGGGGTTGGAGCTTATGTGGACTACACCGTCGGAGCCGATTTGCAAAACGCAGATAGACTGCCGTGATTTGCCGTTCTCTAAGTGCTCGCCGGATCCGACAGATGCTAGACAAAAACGGTGCTTTTGCAAGAAAGGCCGGTACTGGGATCCAGCCACCGGATATTGTCGAAGTGAGTAATAGCATTTCTCCTCGTTTGGTTTTGATTTTTTTTCAAAAATCACTTTTCTTCAAACTCATTTCAATTACACATTCTCCTGATAAAATAATTTTATATATAAATTCATAATTTTTCTTATTTTTTAACCACACGTTTATCCAAAAAAAATCACTTTTCACAAGAAAGACGCGACTCACTTCCACCCCTAGCTAGAATGTCCAAACCAGCTCAATAATATATTGGGTACACCCCCCTAACCTTAAGCTCTAAGTACCATGCATTTGTCCTAGTACACTAATAAATTAGAATTAAGCTTGTGTGCAACTAGTTTGACACCCTTTGAGATGTCAAAATCGAGGTCATTGATTTGAATAAATGTTATTAAAATCAATTGTAAAATTGTGTGTTATGTCAAATAGTGTAAACAAAACTGTCAACCATGATGTAAATATAGTAAAACTGAATAAATTATTGTATGATGTTGCTGAAATCAAGGACAACGTTGTATACTATATATAAATACCCTTTCATCAGTCCCAAGAATTTCAAATAATTTGTATTAGCTCAAGACAATCAGTTTTGCTACGAGTACAGAAAAAAGTTGACAGGGATTTTACAAAAAGACACTTGGCAATTTTTCATTGATTTTTTACACAACAAACACATAAAATGCACCATACAGACGTTACCAACGCAGCACCTATATCATTTCTATATATAATTCCCTATACCTATAAAATTATTCCAAGAAAATTAACTAATTAAGCGTTTGTTTGGAACAAGACGATTTTAGGTAAAAAATAGTTTTTCTACAAAATTTATAATTAAAAAAGTAAAAAAAAGTTACGCGTACCATAGAATATGTAGTTGAAAATAATTTTTAGAAAAACTCTCTGAAACTGACCCTAAGAATATGTTCGTAATATGTTCAGACAACGTCGTTACACCAAGAGAGCAGCTCGAAATGTATTAATCAAGGAGCGCGAAGAAATCTTGAATGCGAATAGCAGTGGAAAATCAGCAAAGATTTTCCCTGGAAAAGATATCAAGAAAGCAACCAATGACTTCTCCAAAGAAAACCTGCTTGGCTTGGGGGGCTTTGGTGAGGTCTTCAAGGGCACTTTAGAAGATAATACTGTTAGATAGGAATGGACTAATTTATTTAAAACTTGCGTATTTAACAGGTACTGATATAGCAGTTAAGCGGGCCAAGCCTGGAAATGCCAAAGCAAACTACCAGGTCCTGAATGAAGTTAGGATCCTGTGCCAGGTGAACCATAGGAATCTAGTAGCACTGATTGGTTGCTGCGTCAAGCTTGAGCAGCCTCTCTTAATATATGAATACATATCCAATGGCACACTCTTCGATCACCTCCACGGGTTCCATCTTCGCCAATGGCCACCGTTTAACTGGCTGCGCCGCCTGACCATTGCCCAGCAGGCAGCTGATGGTCTTGCCTATCTGCATTCGTCTGCTGTACCTCCCATTTATCATCGGGATGTCAAAACAAGTAACATACTGCTGGACGAGAATCTCAACCCAAAAGTATCTGATTTCAGGCTCTCACGACTGGTGGAATTAAGCGAAAGAGATTGCACACACATTTACACATCTGCTCAAGGAACTTTAGGCTACCTTGACCCAGAATATTACCTTAATTATCAATTAACTGACAGGAGCGATGTTTACAGTTTTGGAGTTGTTTTAATGGAGCTACTAACCTCAAAAAAAGCTATTGATTTTAACAGAGAAGAAGAAAATGTGAACCTGGTGGTTTACACGAAGAGGATAATGGATGAAGAGAAGTTGATGGATGCTGTTGATCCAGTGCTTAAAGAAGGGGCTAGTAAAGTGGATTTGGAGACGATGAAAGCGATTGGGAATCTGGCAGCAGCGTGTTTGGATGAACGAAGGCAGAATCGGCCATCAATGAGAGAAGTGGCTGAAGAGATTGAATATGTAATCAGTATAGTTACAAGGTGAAGCTTCAAAGACAGATCCCGAATTACTAAATCATTATTTTTCAATTTAGGTCGACCCCAAGACAGGCTTGGTATTGTGGCCATTGCTGATTAATGTTTTAGGCACTGTCATGATTTATCAGAGCAAAATGCATCAGAAAATTTTAACAATTTTATGTGCAAATCAGTGACCTGGAAACTGTTGATCTCTACGTTTATGTTTTTCTTCTTTTCTTTCACTTCACCTTAGCACAATGCCATTAAAGCCATCTATTTTCTGGATTATGATACTGTATCTTAATTGCAGACACATCAACTCTTTTACAAGATAAGTGGAACCTCAATCAACCTCCATTAGAGTCGAGAAACTCGACACCTAAGTGAAAGAAACAGAATCAAAAGTGAAAATTGACAATTTCAAAGCAGCAATAGTTAGATTTACATGTGATAGAAGGTGCGGAATATTTCAAATGCACAAAAGTAAACCTAACCTTGAATAATTTAAATGGACGCTAAGATCCAGAACATCACATGAGATGACATAGCAACTAGGAACCATGTAACGAATGCCAAAGCTATAGAGAGCTCAAATCTGTCACATGGGAGATTTACTGGACCTCTACAAAATTTCAAGTCTCTCCTGTACAAAACTGCGACCCCTGCTGAAGAGCATGCGGCTGCAAGTGATAAGGTAGCTGTTACCTGCATTTGATCTGATATTATTCACCAAACTGAGGTGGAAATAATGGATTTAACACTTACTACTACTGGAATCAAGGTTTTAACGGGAAAGTAAACCACCAGGAGAAAGTGCATGAGAAAGGCAACAAAAGAAAAATGAAGGCCAGGTATAAATACTCTAATAGCTACGTTAAGCCAGGTAAAACTTGATTATGCATGTAGCTGTTTCAAATTAGATGCCAGAAACAGATCTATTTTTCTAATCTCAATACTTTGGAATCAAAAGATTTCAAGAGACCTAAAAATCCCGGCTAGGTTTAGATGGTGTTTCAATTAAATAAAAAGGAAATAGTCAATTAAACTAAAAGTGAATATATTGAAGCACTTATAGTCATGGCAAGAATAAGGACAATGGTCAAGTCAAAGGATTGTTGTCCTAAAGAGCAAGTATTTAGATATTTACCCAGATAGAATAGAGCAAGAGCAATAACACACGATTACTAACGTAGATTCACACATGAATACCGCTTTGGATCAAAGAATTGGAGAAATCTCTCACAATTATATTATTTTTATCAAAATCAAAGTCAATCCTACAATCAAACGGTGGCTACGTATTCTGGAAGTAATGCAAACTTTAATAAACATTACAACTTAGTCCTTTAGTTCATAATGAAATATATAATAAATCAAAACTAAATAAAGCAACAAAATTTAATAAATAAATAACTTAAAATCATCTAAAGTTGTGGGCCACATACAGATTTGGCATTGCATCATCCTCTCCGAGTTGAGGAAGATCCGCCACCCCAAATCTTATGCCGTATCTTTATCTAGTGTCTCGTAATATGATGCATTCCATGGAAAAAATATAAGTAAACTCATCAACCAAATATTGAACAGCGATGTAAACTAGGTATTAGCTAAAATTGCTCTCTTTATTTCATTATATGATTTTTGAGTCTCAAACCTAACCAAGCCACTAAAAGAAAAGCACTCAACATTAGCATTGCAAGCCTTAAAATTGGAATTTTTTATGACATGTAAACATCACCAACGTCGACATCATCTTAGCTGAGATGTCAAATAGGGTTGGTGCCACAATAAATTGAAAAAAAGCTTCCTAATCTTTGCAAACAGAGTAAACTTGTTGGACTTGTACTTAGAATAGAAATGATAGGTAATAGGAAAATTACATTTTGAAGACAACCTATAACTTCAAACTGTCAAATTAATTTCAACCTCAATCCGATCCACATAAAAGACAATTTTTGGCTTTTCCAAAAAACATTGTTCTTAGAAAACAACTTAGAAGACTTACCACCTCCTTCTCATTATAAAAATCAGGCTCCTCATCAAAAATTGGTAGACCATTGTAATCTTCTCTTAAATCAATATCCATTTGAGATCATCATCGCCATTAGAGTCCTCCTCCAAGATTGACTCCATACTAGTTGTCACGCCACCCATGCCCACAAATCTGTTGTGCTAATTCCTACTGTTGACTCTATGGAGTTGACCACCTCCAATAGCACCCAACAACGGGATTGTCCCATTGTTGGGCCTTCAACATCCCCATTTGTTGCTCTAACACATCGATTTGTTGGTAGATTTGTGTCATATACGCTTGATAGTGAATCTCATCCAAGAATGCTTCATGAACACCAACTCATACCTATCAACAACGTGGCTGTATCTGATACTGTTATGTTTCTCATTGCAAGATATGTGACTTGAATCCCATGTTGAAAGTATGGGTCTTCGGTGTGTGGTTTATAAAAAATTGGGTTCTCCAACTGTAATAACTAGTTTTTGAGATATGACTCTCTCAAGATCTATATCAATGGTATCAGAACAAGTATCACGTCTCTCGATTGCAATCGAGCGACTCGGCATAACAGTGTTCGTCCGGGACTAGTCATGGACTAGTGCAAAGTCAGTCCGACGTGCGCACAGAGATCGAGGAGCATGGTGGATTGTTATGATTCACATTGCAAAATATGAGACTTGAATCCTACATCGAAAGTATGAACTATTGACATAATTTATATAGACTTGGGTTCTCCAACTTCAATAGCTAGCATTTGAGGTATGATTCTCCCAAAATCTATATCAGATACCAGTTGCCATAGACAGATTCGAGCAAAAACGAAGACACGTGATCACTAAAAGTTGATTCACTAACGAATACCATTTTGGATCAAAGAATTGGAGAAATATCTCATAATTATATTATGTTTTTTCAATATCAAAGTCAATCTCACAATAAACAGTTGGCGGCTACTTATTCTAGACCTACTGTAAACTTTAATATATATTACAACTTAGCCCCCGTTTGGCCCCCATTTTTCTCCATTAAATTATAATTCATTTTTCTCTCTTCTTATCAACCACACATTCCTCAATAAAATAATATTACACGTAAATCCAAAAAAATTTCCGTCTTTTTTAACCACACATTATCCAAAAAATTACTATTCATCTCATTATAATGTGGAATAATGGGGGCCAAACGGATGCTTAGTCCCTCATTTGCTTTTGTGAATATAATAAACCATAACAAAATAAAGCAACAAATGTTAAATAAATAAATGACTTAAAAATCAACTAACATCGTAGCCCGCATGAAGATTTGGCACTGCATCACAAGTAATCCTTTCAGACTTTCTCCATTCATACAACCTACTTTGATTATGCATTTGTACTTAAAAATCAAATGCATAATCAAAGTAGGTTGTACGAATGGAGAAAGTCTGAAAGGATTACTTGTGATCAAAATTACTTGCACAATTTAAGAGCAATTTCTATAGAACGATTATTAGACAAGCTAAGGTGTTGGACCATAAAAATATAAAATCTCCACGAAATAAAATTTTAAAAATTCGGATATAAGATGGAACATAAGCGCTCATTGGTAGGGTGGACCATCATGTCAAATATACTCAATAAAATAATCGATGCCCCTCTTTGTGAGAGGTTTTCTCATTAAATAGGACTAAAATAACAACTAACTATAAAAGCAATCAATTACAATATTAATTAATGGTAAAAACAATCTATCTATATCTAATACAATTAAAATAATATAATCGTAATCTCCGACGATCTTCGAAATCTTATTCAATCGTTGAAGATCTTCGGAATCTTATTCAAACTCCTTGACATCCCCCCTCAAATTGATGCTAGTAAAAGCATCAATTTGCAATCATAAACGGACGACGGTGAAAATATTTGTGCCCACTAAGAAGAAATCCAAATCAGAGCAACCAACTACGAAAATTAGTGACGACGAGAG
>CAIGRT010067712.1:0-16448 GCA_903798405.1 Fraxinus platypoda | reverse complement strand
TTGTCGTGAAATTTCAGAATTAGATTCTTCAAGTAAGATTTCGGAGTTTAGAATAAGAAGAACAATTATACATGGTCTGAGACCCGAATTTAGAGGATTCATTGTTGCCATACAAGATTGGCCAGAGCAACCTTCATTAGTAAATCTTGAAAATTTGTTGGCCTACCAAGAAGTGTTAACTGAACAAATGTTAGGGGTCTCAATAAAAAAAGAATAAGAAGGAGCACTATATAGTTATAAAGGAAGGGGTCGACTCCGTGAACAAAATAATAAGGAACTAAAAGAAAATAAACACGAAGCAGGTTTTGTGACAAGGGGAGCCAAATAAAGTCATGGCAAGAGAGGTCAGCCGTTTAAGGGATTTCAACGAACTAATGACTCGTGTTTTGTATGTGTCAAATGTGGCCATTATACTAGAGATTGTTGGTTTAAAAATGAGCCAGTAGAAGACAATATAGCAACCTCCAACGAGCAAGAGAAATATGATAGTGAAGGAGAATGAGATGCTGTGGCATCCACAACAGTAATTGAACAAGCTCAAGAAAAGAAAATCAACTCAAGTATAAATGATAAATCAGCATTAGTTGTGATTCTTCCTGCACAAATGGATTGCGAAGATGATTGGATCGATGACTCTGAAGAAGATGATTGGATCAATGACTTGGGAGAGGACATTGTGATTCATGAAGAGTCTCCTTGGTGGACTCCGCAGAGGGAGGAACTACAAGAGTCAAAAGAAGTTTTTGAAAAAGCATATTTTTAGTAGATACCGCAAAGGGTTGAGCTTCTAGATTTAAAGGAAACGAAAGACAAATTGCAAGATGAGGTCATGGAAGTACAACGAAGCATTGAGGGATCTAAAGATCTACAAGTATCAAATGTTAAAGAAGAGCTTCTAAGAGGAACGCGGAGTCCTAAACAAAATGAAGTCAATCAAGAAACACTAACTGAAGATCGAAGGAATCAACAAGATATCAAGGTACGTACAAATCCACAATCACAAATAAGGAAATTGGGTGGATTTAAGAAATCAAGTACCAAGTATGCTAATCAAGAAATATAAAAAGAGGAGAGTGCAAAAGAGCTAAATATATTTGAAGTCGCGGATGCATTGAATAAAGGATCGAGCGATTTGAAATTGGTAGATTTTCCAGCAAAGCTGGACATGACAAAAAGGAAAAGAGTTAAAATGAAAAGTTGGTGCTGGGGAATTGAAGAATCATCACCAACTTTCCATATTTTTCCATAGCTGCCAACATTAGAGAATAAATTAATTTTATCCTATCACCACTGCCATACTAGAAGTTGCTGAAATTATCTTAAAACTTTCCACTCACCGTCAACTGAAGAATTATCTAGATACAATTCCACCGCCATTCACGGTCATATATATGTGTGTGTTGACTTTGTGAAGTGTGTGATAAGCAGAGAAAGAGAAGTAGCAAGAGTGCTTTGTAAGAGATAGTGAGTGGTTAGAGAGAGAGAGAGTGGAATATTTTGATAAGTAGACACTGCGTTAGTTTGAGTATCAAAGTGTGTGTTTCATATACATTAAAATTGTATGGAGTGCAAAATTGTCTTAATAAAATGTCATTCCTTTGGCATTAATTTCAACATTATAAATCTTCACCTTGAAACATATATTTTCTTCTAATTCTTGACCTTATCTTCATCAACATGCCTCAAGATTATCATTCAAGACCAATTGAAGAGATTCAAGAGGTCATGTGTTAATCTCTTGTATTGAACTTTGGGTCATATGTTTTCGTTCATAGATGTGTTTTCGTAACTCAATTATGTTCAGCTAGGGTTCTAGATTTTCACTCGTTTTTACATATTCACATCTTTTATAGCAATATTGTAGAGTTGTATGTCAAAATTGGTTTAATTTTACGAAAGAGATTGCTAACTATATTAGGAATATTAATAATTAAATTCATTCAACTATTGTCAACCATAGTAGTTTAGGTTAAAATGGAAAATGTGGTGAATCCCATGTTCTCATATCTTTATCAACTTGAATTTTCTCTAAAACTCGTCAAATCATTCTATTTGATTACTTAGATGTACAGTTTAGAAATCGCAATTTAAAAATAACATGATTATTGAATCTAAATGTTTTTGATTTAAGATAGTATTAGTAGAGTTAACGATAAATATGCAATTCTCATTAAAATTATATTTTATTGACACTAACAAAGTAACAATTATTCATGGTATCGGGATTTTGACTAACGCATTTTTCAATTTTGACTCAAAACTTTGGTTCAACTTGCGAATGTTGCCAATTGTGATGCCCCTTCACTTCTAAATGCAATCCTATACGTAACCTATATGCTTATCCTTTGGACGTCTTTTGGATTTAGTTAAGGTCAGTTGTTTGTAGAGTCTATGTAACGGAATTCCAATTCCAATCAGTTAAGCATATCTGTACATGTACAAAAAGTAACAAAACTTTGCAATTAAAAATATGGAGAGATATTCCAAGCTGGCCAATAGTCTTTTCCTTTAAGCGTCCATATTTGTTCCTTCACTTTCTTGTTCTAGTTCACACTCACTTTTCAGTTTTATCACTCTGTATATATACCCACCACTCGAACAATTTCAGAGCATTAACAAGCCAAGAGAAATGGATCCAAATAGTTTCTTGAATTTGGCTGTCTCCAGCTTCTGTTTGCTTGCACTAGTCCTTCCTTATCAAGCATTTGGCTACAGTCGCAGTCAGATTAATGAGTTTAACGCGCCACCGCTAGGTTTATGTGCGACCGCAGTAGCCATACATGGTTACAAGTGCCAAGAATTTGATGTAAGAGCTGTCAAGTGGATCAATTAATATGTATTACTTATTTGAGTAAATGGATGTTTGATGTTTCAGGTGAAAACTGATGATGGATATATATTAAGCTTGCAAAGGATCCCGGAAGGCCGCACAGGTGGTGGCGGGCCAAACAAGCCACCAGTTTTGCTGCAACACGGAGTTCTTGTGGTAAGCAATTTCTTTGTCGCAGATAGATAGAGATATACGCATATGCGTACCGGTTGCAAATTTTGTGTGAAACTTACACTAAAATTTGCGTCATTGATTAAAGTGTCCCAAAATCATAATTTTAGTGGTGACAGAATTATTAATTGCTTGCTTCACTTTTAAGGCAAAAAGTGAATTCTTATGACTTTTTAACCCCATAACAAAAGTTGGCCTATATGTTTCCTGTATTGATTTGCCAAAAGAGAGCTTCCGTTATATAATTTTTTTCCTTAAATTTGATTGTTGATTAATAAGTTGCCCCTTTGTCTTAATACCCCCTTTAATCATACATTTCATTAAACTCCAATTTTTATTCATTCATAACCACACGTTCTATGGGACTCACTAATCATAATCTCATGAAATTTTTGTCAAACATAAGCAAAATGTTTAATGGTAATGGATTGGGATTAACAAACTGTGTGAGCCCATTTTTCTTTTCCAAAAAAAAAAAGAGGAACATTATTACTTCAAATGTAAATCCAAAAGAATTGCAGCGTACCAGAAGAGATGAGGACATGTTCTCACATAATAATGTTCAAGAATTGGCACAGATAAATTGTAAATATTTCTATTTGAAGAAAAGAACTTGGCACTTAATTTCCAAGGGTATCAGATATGATGCGTTTTTCAAGGCGTATGGAATGGATATGGACTCGAGGCCCGGAAATCATTTCTAAGGATGCATGCATATTGCCGCGTTTACGTCCTTGGTTTGTGCAGAGTATTGCGTGCGCATAATGCCATAGAATTTAGTCCAATGACAGAGTTACAGACCGGGTTTTGGGTTGGCTAACTGGCATTTTTCTCTAATGTGAAAACACAGTTTTTAAAAGCTCCAAGATGCATGTTTCATGCTTATATATGTGCGTATATACATGAGAGGTTGGACATTTGGGGCACAATTATCGAATATTAAAACACTTTTTATTTGTGGTTAATATTGGGTATTGCAGGACGGAATGACGTGGCTACTAAATTCACCTGAGCAGTCTCTGGCGATGATATTGGCCGATAATGGTTTTGATGTATGGATTTCCAATACCAGAGGAACCAGATTCAGCCGGAAACATGTGAATCTTGATCCTAGCAACCCGGTATATCCATGCTAAGTAACTAACACTTGTTTTAGCACTCATTTTCATCTCAATGTAAAAACTGGCATTTATTTGTTAATCTTTAAATGACAGAAATACTGGAATTGGTCATGGGATGATCTGGTGCTATATGATTTTCCAAGTGTTACTGAGTTTGTGTTCAGGCAAACTGGTCAGAAAATGCACTATGTAGGCCATTCCCTGGTAAGAATTTTCCGTCTCCTGTAGCCTTCCACACTAAGAGCAGGTGAATAATAAGTATATCTATTCTGGACAGGGAACTTTGATGGCACTGGCATCATTTGCAGAAGGAAGAGTAGACAAGATTAGATCTGCTGCATTGTTAAGCCCAATAGCCTACTTAAGCCATATGACCACTGCACTTGGAGTTGTAGCAGCTAGGGCATTCGTTGGCGAAGTAAGCCCACATTCTTGAGCTCTAATCAAACTGCATTTTGCGAATTCTTCTGATATTAATATTTGCCATTTTCAACAGATCACCACAGTTTTTGGTCTTGCAGAATTCTATCCCAAAGGGTAACAAATCTTGGATTAATAACTAAATATATCCGAATTTTACGTGCACTTACAGCAGCATTATCTGATTTTACAGGAAGGAAGTAAACAACTTCCTCAAATCCTTGTGCGCCTTTCCGGGGTTGGACTGTTATGACATGCTAACTGCACTTACAGGTGTTTATTTATCAATACAGAATCTGCAATTTTTGCTTTTCTATATATTTATAGGCTTAAGATTTTCTCTACAGGAAAGAATTGTTGTCTAAACGCGTCCACTGTCGAGATTTTCTTGAAGAATGAACCTCAATCAACTGCAACTAAGAACCTAGTTCATTTGGCTCAAAGTAAGTTGACCCAACTACATTTAGCCACAAATTTGGTCGATGCTAAGGGCATGTTTGGTGCATAATGCAGCTGTTCGGGATGGAATTTTGTCAAAGTACGATTACGGAAATGCCAATTTCAACGTGGAACATTATGGAGAACCGAAGCCCCCGGTTTACGATTTGAGAAAAATTCCTCACAATCTTCCCCTGTTTTTGAGTTATGGAGGCCAAGATGCTCTCTCGGATGCCAAAGATGTAGCGACTTTACTTGATAGTCTTAAGCTGCATGACATAGACAAGCTTCATGTACAGTATATCAAGGATTTTGCGCATGCGGACTTCATTATGGGGGTAACGACCAAGGATATAGTTTACGATCAAATTGTAGCATTTTTCAAGAACTTGCACTAACGATTATTCTTCATCAGAGTTTTAATGTAAGGTCACTTGTTGTCAAATGGGAACAAAACATTCCCATAACTTTACACAAAATGTGTATTCGTTTGCTACATTAATTGACAATAATGTATTTTTAGAATTCTAGTTTAGTTGGTATAATTCATTAAAATAAAGAAGATATCACACATGAGAAACAAGAAGGCACCATAAATCGGAAGTAAGAGTAGCAATTGGGTGACTTTCATGTCTATTATGGAGTTCGAATAGTTACTAGTGATAAAATATATAAATTAACGTCAACGTCGTTCAAAAAACAAAAAAGAAAGGTTATTTTATGATCCAACAATTTTTTACATGGTATCTTGCTCATAAAAAAAAAAAAGAAAAAGGAAAACGAGCTCGAGTCGCTCTTGGACGAGTTGTGCCACCCCTAGCAGCAGGGATAAGCATATCGTTTAAAATAAGAAATAAACAAAAGAATACGCTCGATTAGTTATTGTGAAATCAGCAGTATTTGGTAATAAAATTGAAGATTCCAAATATATTATAATTGGGGGTATGGCCACATTGATTATTAGGGGTAAGAATTAAACTACTTGTACAATAAATTTGACAATATTTTTGACAATGTCTAACTCACACATTGTCAAATTTACAAGTAGCATGGTTCATTAGGCAAGCACCGTCCTTTCTCTCTCTTTTCGTTTTTCATTTGTCAAAATATTCTCAGCCTGTAAAGGACGCCAACAGTCGAAGGAGAAGAAAAAACATTTAAATTAAACACACGATTTCAGCTGTAAATGCCTAAACCACAGCTAAACAATTCCGTTTAACTCAAATCTGTGCAGAGACGGTGACAATGCCGGTGGAGACGAAGGAAATCGATTACGTGATGGAGGCGGCGTCAGGCACACACTTCTCCGGTCTCCGCCTCGACGGCCTTATGTCCGCCGCGGCGAGCTCATCTTCTTCTCGTCCTTCCTCCACTCCTACTACTCCCGCTTTTTCCACTCCCCTTGCCGATTCCTCTGTCATCAAGCAGCCCTTCGTTATAGGTAATTTGATTCTCAAGACATTCTCACCAGTACTTCATGTTTTTAGGTTGATGGCCACCAGCTTAGTCTAATTTTTCTCGTAATTCGATATTCGAAATTCTGAGAGTTGTTCTTTCTCGGTGATTTTTTTTTTTGTATGTTTGTTGGTGGAGTAGGTGTTTCGGGCGGTACGGCATCCGGGAAGACAACAGTCTGTGACATGATTATTCAACAGCTTCATGATCATCGTGTCGTGCTTGTTAATCAGGTTTGTGCTGGTGGTTGGTGCTTTTGATTTTCTTTCATTCATTCTTTTATATTTTAATATTTTGGCCGATTTCTGAAAATACTGGATGTCCAAACCGATCCAACTGAATTTGCAATTTTTTCATTCCCTTTGGATGGCATCACCTGGTAAAGTTAGATGTTAAAGCAGGGGATTATGACATTTCTAGAATCAGGGTCGGAGCCAAGAATATTGTCCAATGTGGGCACAAATTAATCAAAGTCAAATTTTGATTTTTCGGGGCCTGAGATGAATTTTAAATTTGAGCTCTTAAATTAAAGTATGCAATATGCATTCAAATTTTTTTTACCTAATATATAAACTCAAAACTCAATAAATCAATTAACAAAATGAAACAAGTCCAAAAAATTTATTTAATACACAAACAAAGCAATATGTCAATGCACATTCTACCTATAAAATAAAATTAGAAACAAATATATCGAGTTTTCACATTCATGCTATTAAATTAACCAAGATTCACACCAATTTCTAGCCTCAGTC
Organism: Fraxinus platypoda; assembly: GCA_903798405.1. Classification (NCBI taxonomy): domain Eukaryota; kingdom Viridiplantae; phylum Streptophyta; class Magnoliopsida; order Lamiales; family Oleaceae; genus Fraxinus; species Fraxinus platypoda. The sequence goes on along the minus strand of CAIGRT010067712.1, from coordinate 9,258 downwards.
TAAAAAAAATAATTAAATAAACTTTGTGTGAACCTTTTACATAATTTTATGCTTTCTTTAGCTATAGTATAAAGTTTATGGGTCTTAATGCAAATTTCTCTAACTCTCTGTTTCCCTCTTTAATTCTCTCCACATATGTACATTGGCAAACAGGTTGCTGAAATTTTTTGCTTGAGAAAACTTCAGTGCAGGCACTTTCCTGCACTGGCCTTAAGGTGGCTCCGCCCCTGTCTAGAATGCTGTTAAAAGCAACATAATGTGGTTGCTTGAATGTTGTTAACATTGTAATGGTTGAGCTAAATCTCAATCAAAACCAACTAAATCCCACTTAAATCAACACACAATTAAATATAATCAGCTGGGAATCAATAACCCAAGCTGAAACTTCATTAATTGAACTGAAATTAGATAGAAACAATGAAATGTAAACAGAAAAGAGGAGGGAGAAATTCAGATAATCAGAGAAGAAGAAGCAATGAAATCTGATAATTTTCCAAGTAACTCTTCTCTCCTCCCTCCAACTGTAAAAGTAAGTAGAAAAATGTGTTTTGTTCCATAAGGTATGCTTGCACTTTTACAATTTAAAATAAGAAATGATATGACGCCTCTATTTGAATTACCGTTAATTCCGTTTGCTTCTATTTCTCCTCCTTTCTCACTTTGTTGTTATGCTTTGCCCCCTTCCATTACATTTATCGCTTTCAAATTGACCTTGTCCCCGAGGTTTAAATTGTGGAAACTTTTCTTGAATGTATCCAACATCTTCCCATGTTGCTTCTTCTAAGGTAAGTCCCTCTCTCTGAATTAACTGTGTAACTGCCATGTTTTGCCTCTTGATTATACGCGTCTGTAATTGAATTAGTGGCTATTTCTCCTTTAATTCTTCATGTCCTTCCTTGGGAAGTTGGAGCAATATACTTCCCTTTTCCCTATCTTTTTCTTCAGTAAGGATGCATGAAACACTGGGCGTATCTTAGCTTTCGCTGGTAAGGCTTACTGATAAGCCACCTTTCCACCTTTTTGATCACCTGGTAAGGTCCATAGCACTTAGCAGCTAGTTTCTGATTAAATCTGGCTGCTATTGATTGCTGTTTGTAGGGTTGCAACCAAAGGTAAACCCAATCTCCAAGTTCAAATTCTCTTTCACTCCTCTTCCTATTAGCATATAACTCCATTCTGGCCTTGGCTTGTGCCAAGTTCTCCTTCAACAATTGATCCAGTTTATGCCTTTCCTGTAAGAGTTCCTCTACTGCTTCTACATTGGTCTTTTGAGAAGGCCCAAGAGCTAGTTGGAGGGTTTATTTCCATACAGACCTTCAAAGGGGCTTATTTTTATTATTGTGTGAAAGGTGGTATTATGCAACTACTCTGCTAGTGACAACCATTGAGCCCATTCCTTAGGCTGCCTACAAGTGATACTTCTCAAGTACATTTCCAAGCACTGGTTCAGCCATTCTGTTTGTCCATCTGTTTGGGGGGTGGTAGGCTGTATTTAGCTGAATTTTAGTGTCCACTAGCCTAAACAATTCCTGCCAAAATCCACTTGTAAATAATTTATCCCTACCAGACACTATGCTCTGTGGCATGCCACGCAATTTGTAAATGTTGTCAAGAAACACCTTCGCCGCGGTAATAGCAGAAAAAGGTTGGGATATAGCCAAAAAATGTCCATACTTGGTAAACCTGTCCATCACTATCAAGATAGTATCTTTAACTTTTGATGTTGGTAATCCTTCATTGAAATCCATTGTGATATGACTCCATGAATATTGAGGTTCGGGTAAAGGCTATAATAGACCAGGATAAGGCACATGTTCACCTTTGGCAAATATCACACGCCAAAACTTCATTTTTTATACTTTTCACCATCTCAGACCAATAAAAATTCTGTTTAGCCTTAAAGATGCTGGCCTACACCCTAGAATGTCCTCCCTCTTGTGAAGCATGGATGGCTCTAATTAGCTTCCCTCTAATGTCACTTCCTGAACCCAAATATATTTTATCTTTATACTTCAATAGCCTATTCTGATAACTGTAGTCACTCTCACCTTCAGGTTTTATAAGCAAGGATTTAATCTTTTTTCCAGCCACATCATCTCCTTGGTAGCTTTCAATGACTTCTTGTATCTAGGTGGGAGTTACAGTGGTCATGCCTAAACATTCTACCTATGTTTCTTCTCTTCTAGACAATGCATCGGCCACCACAACAATTTTGTTAGCCATTTTTGTTGGAGTGGTGTGGTGATCCTTTGTTCCAGTAGGAATTTAAGAGATTGGTGATCAGTCTTGATGATAAAATGGTGTCCTTCCAAGTAATGCCTCCATTTTCCCACAGCTGTTACAAATGCTACTATTTCTCTCATGTATGGACATCCCAAGATCTCTCCTGCTTATAGATTTACTCAAATATGCCAGTGGCCTCTTGTTTTGCATTAGAACTGCTCCAATACCCCCATAGCATGAATCCGTTTCTACGATGAAAGGTTGCTCAAAAGCAGGTAGGCTAGTACAGGGGTGCTACTCATGGCTATTTTCAGCCTTTTAAAAGCTAACTCTGCTGCTTCTGTCCATAAGAAACTGTCCTTTTTCAATAGATCAGTCAAAGGATTGGCTAGAGTTCCAATCTTGAGGGGTTGTTCAATTGGTCAGGCCTTGGATTTGCTCCCCAATGGTCACCGGTTCGAGTTCCTTCAGGACCACTGAGGTGAGTACCCGACCATAAATTTCAAGGCCCCGTGGAATTAGTCGAGGTGCGCGCAAGCTGGCCCGAACATTCTTGGTTATAAAAAAAAAAAGGATTGGCTAGAGTTCCATATCCTTGAACAAATTTTTGGTAATACCCCGCCAATCCCAAAAATCCCCTCAACTGTTTTATATTTGCAGGCCTAGGCCACTGTTGCATGCCTCTATCTTCAAGGGATCTGCTGATACGAACTGTTGTGAGGTGATGGCCGTGTAAATGAAGATCAGGGTAGTACAAGTATATCATCAAAGAACACCAGGACATACCTCCTAAATTGATCTTTAAACATTTCATTCATTTAGCATTGAAATGAAGCTAGAGCATTAGTGAGCCCAAAGGGCATTACCTTGAATTAATACAGCCCTTGATGTATCTTGGAAGCAGTTTTGTGAATGTCTTGGTTGGCCACCTTGATTTGATGATATCCAGCTCTGAAGTCAATCTTTGAAAAGTATTTTGATCCATGCAACTCATAAATCAAGGGCATAGGATATTTATCATTGATGATGAGATTTTCAATTGTCTGTAATCTACACAAAACCTTCAAGTCCCGTCTTTCTTCTTAACTAGCAAAACAAGAGAGGCAAAGGGGCAATTACTTTGCTGAATTTTCCCATTCTTCAACATTTCTCATACCATTTTTTCCACTTCAGCTTTCTGTACAAATGGGCATCTGTAGGGCTCGATTTTAAATGGTTGGCTTCCTTCTTTCAAAGGAATATGGTGGTCATGTGACCTTAGAGGTGGCAACCCTTTGGGTTCTGCAAAGACATCAGAAAATTTCTCCACTATAACTTGTATTTCAACAGGCATAGGTTCCTTTTCTCCTTCTGTAAATGAGCATAGTTGGGCTATAACTTCATAATGTTGTTTCCTAAACCATTGTTTTACTTTAGTGCCTTCTATCATCTTGAATCCACCCTTAGTTGTCTCACTTCTCAACTCCATTTCTGCCCCTTCCATTTGGAACTTAATGCATCCTTGATTGAAGTCAAACACCAATGGACTGAATTAGCCCAACAAGTCCACTCCCAACACCATGTCACTGCCCCCAGCATGAGTCATTTGGTACTGAAATTCTAACTCCTGCATACTCCAAATCAGTGGGTTGCAAATAGCTTTGCTCTCCAATCTCTCTATTGGTCACTGTGACTACCACTGCTTTAGATGGCTGGACTTTACATTTTAGCTCTTGCACTAACCTCTCATCAATAAAGTTGTTTGTACTTCCACTATCAATAAGAATAGACACCTTCCTTTTATCAGTCCTGGAATTCTAATAGTTTTGGGTATGAGGCTTCGTGTCAAGGCATTGATGGATATTTCCATTACTTCATCTACATCCTCCCCTTCTCCATGTTCCACCTCCTCTTCTTTAGTTTCACTTCCTTCCTCTTCATCCTCATCAATTAACATAAAGCTTAGCATCTTATTTTTGTAAACATGTCCAGGTGTATATTTCTCATCACATTTGTAGCATAACCCCGGTTTGAAAATTAGTGGATGCAATAGTTTTATATTTAGGTGGGTTCTTTCGAGATAATTAAGGAGGATTTGAATTTTTATGGCTGTTTTCATTGCAATGGTTGTTTTCATTGGTTTTGGGGGTGGGGTAAGGCCATTTAGAGGAGTTGCATGGTTTATGGGTTTTAGAGGTTTTTTGTAAGGCTGTCATGGTAGCTGCTTGCAACAAGGCTATTTTAAAGGCTTGGGATATAGTAGTGGGTTAATTATCTTGACCATGGATTTAACCTCCTCCCTCAACCCCCCGGTGAATATAGAAACATGGTATGATTCAGGGAGGTGAGGTACGGATAACATTACTTGTGATTTAAGGTCTTTAAATTTCTCCAAGTATTCAGTGATAGTCCCTCTCTGTCTTATCTTACAGAAAACTTCTATCACGTCTTCAGTTTTTTGTTTCTGCAAACCTCTTACATATTCCAGCAGAAAACATTCTCCAGTGAGCTCTTGGTTACTGGTGATGAACCATGGAACCATTTTCCTTGCCATTCAAATACATTTCTAGAATCCCCACCTTCATCTCATCAGCTACTTGATGAATCTGGAAATATTTCCTAGCTTTCCTTATCCATTCTCTAGGTCTTTCTCCACTGAAATATGGAAAATCAATCTTAGGGAGTTTCATATTCACTCGGGTATCCCTTTTTACTTGGAGATTCCCTGCCTGAGTAGTCATCCCACTGCTGAAATTGGAATGGGTTGCGGATCCCTCTATCTGCTTCTCTTTTTGCTCCAGTCTAGCCACACTCAGTTAAGCCATCATTGAGACTAAGGAATCATACTTGCCATTCATGTCCTTAATCATCATCTCCATCTTTTCTTATCTATGACATAAAACTTTTAGTGTTTGATTAGAAGAATCTACCTTAGTGGATACAACTTTATATGCTGCACCCAATTCTTCCATCTCCTTATCTATCCTCTTGAGGTGCTCCTCATTAGATTTACTCCGTGTTTCAGCCAAGTCCACGGATTGTACTATACTGCTCTGATACCAATTGTAATGGTTGAGCTAAATCTCTACCAAAACCAGCTAAATCCCACTCAAATCAACACTCAATTGAATATAACAGCTGGGAATCAATAACCCAAGCTGAAACTTCATTAATTGAACTGAAATTAAACAGAAACAATGAAATGTAAACAGAAATGAGGAGGGAGAAATCCAAAGAATCAGAGAAGAAGCAATGAAATCTAACAATTTTCCAACTAACTCTTCTCTCCTCCCTCCGACTCTAAAAATAAGCAGAAAAACGAGTTTTGTTCCATAAAGTGTGTTTGTACTTTTACAATAATGAGACGACGCCGTTTTGGGTCTCCTCTATTTGAATTTCTGTTAATTCCGTTTGCTTCTATTTCTCTTTCTTTCCCACTTTGCTGTTATGTTTTGCCCCTTCCATTACAAGCACCATATGTTAAAACTTTGCAATGAATTTTACCTTAGGTATTCACGTAAATTATTGGCTTCTCCATCCTAAGGGCAGGACTAGGATTAACAAATGCATGCAGTTTTGAAATTGGTTACATGCACTAATCATGTGTGTCTTCTGTATTTTTCTCAAACTGCAGCATAGGAAATAAATAATGTGTTGATAAGAATTTAGTTGTCCTGTTCTTTCCATATGAACATTTCTGTGCAAAATCTCGTTATTTTACCCTGGTACTTGTGTAGGATTCTTTCTATCGTGGCTTGACTCCCAAAGAGTTGGAACGGGTTCATGAATATAACTTTGATCATCCAGGTAACTTAGCATCCAATCTCTCAATCATGCTGATTGTTTCAGCTGTTCTGCTATTGGAATTCATAGGGAAAAAAATATTTTTATGCTAACCATCACAAAATGATTTATTGCAGATGCTTTTGACACAGAGCAGCTACTTGAGTGTGTTAATGAGCTCAAGAGTGGGCATTCTGTACATGTCCCAATGTATGATTTTAAAACACATCAACGGTCTAAAGATAGCTTCCGACAGGTCACATTTTGGAGTTACAAATTTTATATTTCATGTTATTAATTAGAATCTAAATGAGGAGTCTATTATTCTTTTTCACATTCCCTGTGTTGTGCAAATGCTTATAATTCCTAGGAAAGATAAATAATGGAGAAATGGGTGTCTACTTTTATGAAGATCACTTGAAATTGTTAGTTATCTTGAAATCTTTTGAATAGCATGAATTGGATTCTGAAACGCATTTATTGTGGCATGCTCGTGAGACTTATAGGAAAAGAACCTTGTGGTTTTGGAATCTTTAAGTAAATTGTGAATGAAAAAAAAAAAGAGAGGCTAATTTTGAATTTAGTCTCCCTTTCTTTATTACCCTAGTAATTTCAAATATTTATATCTGTATTTGGTCTTTGACTATCAAGTGTTTTTGGTACTCAGTCTGAACGATCGTGATGAACTGACGACCAATTCACATCGCTATAGAGTAATTTATAGTTACTTGCTAATCAACTTTATTTTATGTCCTTGTGCCAATCGAATTTTGCTTAAGAAAATCTCAGGCTTTTTATCTTTCTATATGTTGGGAGTTGTGACTTTTTTGGGGAAAAGAAAGGGAAAGATTTGTGGGAAACAATACTGTTGGTTTGCTATTGTTGATATTGCTTCTGTTCTGCTGAATCCCAATTTAATAGCTATCCAAAATATTGACACAAAAACTTTGTTAGGTGAATGCCTCTGATGTAATCATTTTGGAGGGGATCCTTGTCTTCCACGATCAACGTGTGCGGAATTTGATGAACATGAAGATTTTTGTTGACACAGGTCGATCTTCTTAGTTGTGTATTATTGCAACTTATTTAATCTTGTTACATTTCATATGAAGTTGGAGTAAGTCATTAGCTTCTCCCTTAATAAGTCATGTTTCTTTAAAATGAGAAAAAGAGAAACCACACATCTTGTTACGAGAAAGGTAATAGAGGTGGAGATTGGATATTATAACGATGTTAGCAGTATTAAGAGACCTCAGGTTTGTGGTCTGTGGTTTTCCATGTTATAATTTTGGAACGATGGTGTGATAGCGTCGTTTAGTGTGGGTGGAGAAGCAATTGGAAGGAAAAGGGTTGGAGAGAGTGGTTTGTTTGTTCTCTGGTGGATATATAGGAAGTTGAGGTGTTAACGAGTTTTTACTTATGGTGGAAATTTTTTTGAAAAATAAACTATGGTCTGAATTTGAACATGGGTTATTTGAAGTCGGAGATTCTTTTACAATTATCATCTTCTCATGGAGCAGCTTAGAAATAAGCCTTCTCTCCTTAGAATTAAGAAAATAATACTGACGTAGAAAAGCATTTTATCTGTTTGTTGTCAATGACATTGCTTATAGCTTATAATGTTGAGTCTGCTAGTTGAAACAAGGGATATATTCTAACTCGGCTGTGTAACTGTGCAAGGGCCTTCTCCATAAATGGCATGGCCGATCTACCTTGAAGCTTCTAACTCCTTTGAGAGAGAGAGAGTAGGACTTAAAAATTTACTACCATCAAAGCAATTTTAGAGTATATTTTGGTTTCTGCTAGGAAGTATCATGTGTTCTAAATTTCTAATTTATAACTGATTGAATCTTGTCTTCCTAGAAAGGCTTCTCACTTTCTTGCATATTATATTAATGAGTTGTCTTCTCTTGTTTTCTCAATTTCTTATACTATAACAATTGATTGATTTTAGATGCTGATGTGAGGCTTGCTCGTAGAATACGGCGTGATACAGTAGAGAGGGGAAGGGACATAAATTCAGTTCTTGAACAGGTAAGCTTCTTCTTTCTTGAAATCCCCACCCTCCCTTTCATGACTCTTAAGCAGTGAATGCACATATCATGGAGATCTGGATTTTTCTGGTTGTTTAATGCATCAGGGCAATTTTGTTGTTTATGAAATATCCCCAATTGATGTTCTATTTATTTTCAATGTACTAAAAAACATATGGATAACTTAAAGAACTCTACACTTACGCATCATCTACTAGTTTATATTTAAATAGAGGTTTTCAGACATTCTTTGTTATGATTCTTCTTGGTTATAGTTGGTAGACCTTATGAGGGGTAAGTCTACTTTTGAGTTTTCTGCTTGAGATGCATCTAGATTATTTCCTTTATACTTTCAGCCGCCTTATTATAGCATATGTTTTATGGCGAGTGCTGTGTTTTGTTCTGCAGTATGCAAAGTTTGTCAAGCCTGCTTTTGAGGATTTTGTTCTGCCATCAAAGAAATATGCTGATGTTATTATACCCCGGGGAGGTGACAATCATGTTGCAATCGATTTGATTGTCCAACATATTCGCACAAAGCTTGGCCAGCATGACCTTTGTAAAATATATCCCAATGTGTATGTTATTCAGTCGACATTCCAGGTATTCCTTGTACTTTGTTCATGATTCAGTTTTCATGGTTACTTGTTATGTAACCAAAGAAATTGGCACAAAATCTATGTATTTTGCAACAGCATTTTTTTCCTTTAGCGTGTCTTCTGAAGTTGGTGGTAAGGGGAAAGGAAAGAAATAATGTCTCAGTACATATATGTTATGTCAGGTTGTGCAAAATATTAACTGTTTAATGATAGAAGTACATAAAACTGTATATTTGCTTTACATTGACATCGGGTAAAATGTAAAACAAGAAAGAGATGAAAGACAATGATAAAACATTAATAGCTTGTGTTAGTGTAGTCCTCTCATTATTCTCATTATGACATAATAGGAGTGGAATTTGCATTTCAGTCATTTCAGTCATTACAGTTTTATCTTCAATCTATTCAGCATTGTTTCTTTCAGTTGTCTATGACTGTAACTGTTATACTTGCTCTGAACATCTGTTTTACAGATAAGAGGCATGCATACCCTGATTCGTGATCGAGATATATCAAAGCATGACTTTGTATTTTATTCAGATAGGCTTATTCGTCTGGTAAATTTTTAACTATCTTAATCTTGTCAAAATTGAAAATTCACTAGTGTGAAGAAATTTTATAAATTGTATATAATAAACTTG